>JAAAKQ030114298.1:0-32307 GCA_010016005.3 Zanna intricata
CTGACAACGTAAACAAAAATAAAGACAATAAACCAGCCAATGTAGAGAGTGAACCTATCATTATTTCGGTCACTGTAGTAGCTGGTGTCTTTCTTCACAAAGTAGGTGTTTACATATGTGATAACCTTCCTGTTCGATGAAAATCTCTTTTCTCCAAGTGAAATTTTAAGGTTAGGGATCAAGAAAAAGTTGCTTGGAGCTAGATCTGGTGAATACAGTGAGTAGTCAACCAATTCAAAGTGCAGTTCATGAGTTTTAGCCATGGTGACTGTCGAAGTATGAACAGGCACATTGTCCTGATGGAAAAGCACTTTCTTCTTCAAATATAGTCTTTTTTTTTGCTATTTCTGTCTGCTTGTTAAGTAATGATGTATAATATTTTCCTCTTATTGCTTTACTTTTCTGAAGATAGTCAGTAAACAAAATTCTGTTACTATTCAAACAAACAGTCACCCATCACCTTCCCGGTTGATGGAACCATATTTGCTTTTTTTGGAGCCGGTTCATCCTTTGCAGTCCACTGTTTTGACTGTTGTTTCGTCTCAGGAGTGTAGTGGTGGATTCATGTTTCATTTAGTTATGAATCAACATAAAAAATGTGACTTGTTTTGCTTAAACTGCTCCAGCCTTGGAAATTTCATTCAAATGCTTTTTTGATCCTAAGTGAGCAAATGTGGCACCCAATTCACGGATAGCATATGTATATCCAGTTCTTCAGTTAATACATGACAGACACATTCTTTTGATATGCCCATAGCCTCTGCTATCTTTTTAATCTTAATTCGTAAGTAGTCCAGTATCATTTGGTGAACTTTTTAGATGGTGTAGGTGGTGGTTGCAGTTTTTGGGTGTCCTGAATGCTCATCATCAACCAAGCTGGTACGACCATTTTTAAATTCACCTGCTCATCTTTTCACAGTGACAAATGATGGGACAAAGCCCCTTGTAAACACATTCATCTCTGTTTTAATTTGTGTAGGCATATTGCCTTTCAAATGCAACTATTTAATCATGGCATGCTGTTCAATTTTTTCCATTTTCACAAAAAACACTCTCAATGACTTGGTCAAATGATTGATTATCAAACGGCAATTGAGCATCCAAAATTGCTGAAATTTTAGTGAGTACCATTCAATGCATGTGCGAATACAATCCTTAACTTGTTGATGAATGCTGCCATTTTCATGTTGAAGCTCAAAACGTTTCAGACAACCCTTGAAGAATTAAGGCTGTGTTAAAAATAATTACAAAATTAACTAGCAGTTATTGTTTAAAAAATTAGGATTTTTTTTTGAACAATTAAACACTAATAATTTAACAGATTTAAGTTAATATATACAATCATTCATCTTTCTTTCTTACATTTACATACATCACATTGCTTTTCTTATGATTTCTGAATTACTTTAAACTGAATTCACCCCATTTAGTTTTGGATAACAGAGGCCATACAATTCAAAATACTATGAATGTAATGAATATTAATCAAATGTTTTTTGCATTGGTTGTTATCTGTACAGGACAGTCCAAAAGTTGCAGTACAACCTATTATTTCAGAAGTTGTAAAGAAAATGAAACATTTGTAAACACCAATGTAAATTAGGTATGAGGACCCACCTTTGGGGCATAAAACAACAATGGCCGCCATTTTGAATTGCCGTCCATTTATTTAAATGGGAAGGGGTCATGTGATGTATCAAAACAGATTGAAATTTTATCAGGAATTCATTTCTGCAAGCAGATTTTCACATACCTGTTACGGTGTAGGAATTATTGGCTTCCAAAATTGACACTGAAGGGCTACACGTTATTCAATATGTTGACCGTTTTGTTGAATGAATAACTCCAGTTTCTTAATCCAGTCAGCAGACACTCGCAGAAGCACTTTTGGTATGATGTCCGTGCAGCACAATGTAATTCTTTGTTGCAGATGATGAGCATTATGAATGTTCTCTGTGCATAAGCAAGTTGCTTCAAATGTTCCCACAAATAAAAGTCCGTAGGGGTGAAGTCAGGTGATCCTGGTGGCCATTCCACTGGGCCACATCAACCAATCCATTGCCTAGGCAACTGGACATTGAGCTACTGATGAACATTTAGTCCATAGTGTGGCGGAGCACCATCTTTTTGAAAAACAAAGGGAATGTTCCATCTTCCTTTAGCAGGGAAGGAAAGACAGCGTCTCTCAGCATGCCCAATACCACTCGGAATTAAGGGTTCCATTGATGAAGATTGGTCCAACCACATTGGTACCCCATATCTCACACCACACCATAATTTTAATATCTCCAACAACATTGGATGGGTTAATCCAGTGGGGATTTTCATCACACCTGTATTGGTGATTCTGTCTGTTCACCTTGCCACTAACATAAAACATTGTCTTGTTACTGAACAGGATACTCTGTGGGAATGTAGGGTTGTTCTGATGTAGAAGTAATGTCTACGTATAGAACTCGACACATCTGTCTGAATCATCCTTAGAATGTTGTTGCAGCATTTGAATTTAAAAAAAGGTGCCATTTGTAGCTATGAGGAATTTGTGGAATGGAGGAACGATTAACACCAGTTTCACTTGCAAGACATCGAGTGCTTCGTTGTGGGCTCCTCACAAAGGCAGCCAAGACCATTGTCGAGGCTGTCTCATCAGTGGAAGATTTGGGACGACCATTAGGTTGCCTTTTGGACACGATTCCAGTTTCCTTGAATTTGGATATGAGACGTGCAACAGCATTATGCAAAATCAGTGGTCTCTCTGGGTGGTGCTTGTTGAAATCTGGTGCAACAACTCTACTGGTTTGTTCACCAGACATCATGATCACCTCAACTTACTCTTCCTTTGTCAAAGCCGTCGTATGTCACCTGCAAAAGAATAAGACTTTCAAACTTTTGGGTGCCCATAACTTCTACAACATAACAGTTATGTAAAATACTGATTGCAGCAATTCTGGATTAAGTATAAGAGTGATTATAAATAGGAGATAGATTGTAGTGTTTCAAGACTTTTTAATTATTAATTTTGATAATTTTTCTATTTCAGGAAGTAAGACAATGATTGATCTCACAGTTAAGACTTTAGATTCTCGTAATCATGGATTTTCTGTTCCTGATGATGTAAGTTTTTACATATATATATATATTTACTTAGTAAAATAAATTATTTTTTTGGTATTGCATTTATCAATATTTTCCTCTGTAATAATTATTTCAAAGATAAAAGTATGAGATAATTTTTTCCTTCGAAGTACAGAATTCAACAATGCCTCTCTTACCTTATACTTATTGCTTTTGCATAGCGCTTTCGAGGATTTTCCTCATTGTCAGTTAATAAATTATTTTTTTTTTCAAAATCACACATTAAATTTAAAAAACATTAAAATATTGCATATTATAAAAATACGTAGTCAAAAATTAAAAAATAATTAAAAATTTCATGTGGTCAGCCACACACGCAGAACTGAACTGTCTGGAGTACAGTTCAGTTACGGCTAAATAAAGATCAGTGTAGTTAAAATTGTGTCATTACCTTTGGATTTTTGTTCCTTGCTGGTGGAATGATCTTATGAAATGGTTTATTGTGATGGTTGTTAACATTTTTAATTTATGAAAAGTAGTATTGTATTGCTACATTTCTCGAGCAGGAAAGTTTTGAGGTTGAAGGACGGTGGTGGGCGGTCACTGGGAGAATTGCGTACTGCTGTTAGTGGTGCATTCCATTTACCTATTATGCAGTCCCTTAGCCTTTATAGGCTTCGACCAAGTGCGGTCCAACAGGAATGTGCCTGATGGGGCTTCAGATTTTAATTATTTTATACTTTTTGTACAAAAATAGGTGTAAGGTGTTGGATAATAGTAGGTAATTGCAGTTGGTCCTGTAAGTTTTAGTTTGGTTGATTAAGAAAAGCAGGAACCTGGTTTTGATAGGTCTTTCATATATTCTCCATGTCTGTTGAGTAGACTTCTTTTCTATTTTCTTCTTTATTTTTTCGTGACTCCTGTGAAATTGTGTTTTTGCAATCCATTAGAATTATTGTGAGTTTTTAAAAGATTGATCGTAGTAGAGAGTGCAGTCTCTTGTTTCGTCATATATTTTGCCCTCTTTTCATTTGCGTCTTCTTTCTTCTGATATTTAGAGAAATGCAAATGATTAAGATAATTTTTTGGTTAAAAACTGGTTTAAAAAAAGAGTTTTGTGGATGGTTTATCTTTCTGCAAAATCAACCTGTAATTATTTAATTCTTCAGTGCTCTTTTTTAAAAATTATTTTGTGCACTTGGCACTGTCTTAATATAATAATATTAATATACATTGCAGAACGTGTGTCAGTTTGCTTGTTGTTTGTTCACATATATGTTTGGTCTGCCCGGTATCACAAGTTTATTTACTGCTGAACTGTATGCGATAAACAAGTCTCTAAATATCATTAATCCCACGTACCGCCATATTCTTATTTGTAGTGACTCGTACAGTGCTCTCCAAGCTCTAGAAAACTTTTATTCCAGACATCCTATCGTTATAGAAATATACAACGCAGTCGGCGAGTTGAACCATCGCAACACATGAGTGAGTTTCTGCTGGACCCCTAGCCATGTAAGGATTCCGGGAAATGAATGTGTGGAATCCGCAGCTAAGAATGCATGTAGTCAACCATGTTTTACTACACGTGTTACTATATGCGACTTTATCAATCATATAAAACTCACTCTTCGCGCAAAGTGGCAAAATGATTGGACAACCACAGTTGATAATAAACTGCGCCATATTAAAAATACAGTGTTGCCATGGAACTCCTCGCACAGACGCAGTTGTTGTGAAGAGTAGTCCTTTGCCAATTGCGGATAGGTCATACTAGAGTGTCACGGGTACATGATGTCAGGGGAGAATCCACCACTTTGCGTAAGATGTGACTCCTGCTTAACTATGCGCCACATATTGTGTGCGTCACACGGCCTTACGCCAAAAATTTTAATTGCCGAACAACTATCGGAAAATCCTAGGCAACGATAAGCAAGTGGTGGGTTAGGTACTCGTATTCCTTCGCAGAATACGTGTGTTTAATGATATTTAACTTAAGATGTTATTTTTCTTTTGTAATCCGTGAAGAGGCCCCTTACACCCTTCACGGATTTGTAATTGTAATTGTATTTTTAAATACAATTAAAATACATCTTAAATTGTATTTAAATGCGCATTTTATTGTATTTAATTGTATTTTTAATTTTTAATTGCATTTAGTTTAAAATTAAAAAAAAAAATTATTTTACATTGTTAATTACAACTGTGATAATAATTGTAAGTGATATTAGTTTTAAGTTTCTGTGATATTAGTTTTAAGTTTTAGTGATTTTATTCTTTAGGTTTTAGATAATATTTTTGTTTTAATGTAGTTGTTAGATTTTAGCTTGTTCTGTGATATTAGTAATAAGTTTTTTATTAGTCAATTAGTTTCTAATTTTTGATTTTTATTATTTTTTTAATTTTAGCTTTAGGTTTTTAATTTAATTTTAGGATTTTAAATTCTTATTTAATCCAGGCGATAATAATGCTTCAGCATTGTTCGCGCTTAGTTCACCCAAGTTCGCTTGTTATATGACTGCCCTTGATATCAAAGGGAAGAACTATCAACCAATTCAATTTAAACTAGGTCCTTCATGGTTTTTTGTTTTTATGATATAGTATTTCATGTTACACATTGTATCTTTTATATTATACCAAAACATTATTTTCATTATACATCATTATTTTTTTTTTAACTACGTAAGTTCTTAATAAAAGGCAGTCCTAGAATAAGCAGTTGTAAATTTATTGCTGTCAAATCTGAAATAAATAATATAAAAAATTATTTTGAAATTATTTATGTTAATGTTGAATTTATGTGTTAAATTATAAGTTGTGTCATTTTGCTCACATGTTTGTCCATTCTCTATGGTTATAAGTAACTGCAAATAGTAATTATGCATTGATATATTTCTTTTAATAGATAACAGTAAAACAGCTGAAGGAAAGAATAGCAGATTCAGTGAATGTTCCTGCTGATTCACAACGGCTTATTTATTGTGGCCGGGTTTTGCAAGATGATAAAAATCTGTCAGAATATGGTAAGATATACTTTTTTTAAAATTATTTATCTGTTGCATTAATTTGTAAAATAAATTTGTTTTAATGTATTTTTGTGGATGTTCATCAAAATTTGTGAGAATTTTATCAGTTTCTTTAATTAGAATGACATTTAAGGGTGGGTTAGTAAAAGTAAATAATATTAGTGGATCCTGGGCAGATTGTGAAGTGCTTTCTTTATAGCGTTACTTCTAAATGGTATCAGGGAAATTCAAAGAGCTTGAAGATAAATTATAACAGAGAAACTATTCAATAAGTTTTTAAGAGAAGTGAAGTTGAACAATACCGAGTGCAGTTTTACTGCATGATGTTAGTAATTATAGCAATTGATATGAAAAAAAAAATTAGATGAATTGAGAAAATAAAAAATGTTATTTATTAGTAAAATTAATTTTTAAATTTGCAGGTGTAGCTCTGTTGCTTCAGCAGAATATCTATAAAGGGAAAGTATAGCAGTCTGCCAAAATTTTGGGTATCAGACTTATTTAAATGTAAACATTTTTAGACTTTAGTCCAAAACCACAAAAAGTTATAGAATAGTTATAGTTATAGATGTATATTGGCTTATATTTTGATTAATAACTCCAGACTGGCTCAACTCTGAAAATGGATCAAAAAATTTCCAAATGTGGGGCACGATGGTCCCACATGCCATGCGGATTTCTATGTGGGGACCATGTGGCCCCATGGGAGTTTATATCTTGGAAATTTTTTGGAAAATGTTTTGACATTTTCTATAGTCTTACTACAAAATTTGCTCATTAGTGCATGCAATAGTGCAATGAACTTACTCATTTATTTAAAATATCAAATATTTAAATCAATCGGATTTAGGGGTGGGGGATAGTCAACATTAGTTCTAAATAAGTTTTGATCTTATCTTAAAAACCTACTGACCAATTTAAAAATCTTCAAATTTTTTTGTAATTTCCTATACTTTTATGTGCTGTTATTAAAATCTTTTTTGAGGGAGCTGTCAAGTGAGGGCATCAAATTGGATTTTTTTTTCTGATGAGTTACGAAGGAATTCCATTTACAAACTCCCCATGGAGTCAACACAGGGAAGTATTGAACTTGAAGCTGAGGTTAAAAAATTCTAGCAAAGCAGGTTTCGCAAAGTTGTTAAATTAAGTGCATATAGTAGCCTGCCCCCTCTCTCACCAGTCTCCACCACCCCGAGATTGGACCCCCGCAATTAAGCAATATTCAGTCTCGGGGGATGCCTTTGGATTCAGGAGATCTGGAGTCCCTGTACTTCATCATCGCCACCCATTCACACAAGCGAGTACGAGTGATAACAGCATAGAATCAAATTGGATCTAAATCTATTTTACTAAAAATTTTGATTTTTTAGCAGTTCTATTTTAAATGAAATATAATTTTGATGATAAAAGGTTATGTGGTCAAGGAGGTCTATTGAGAGCCAATATTTTTTACTAAGGACGGTAATATTTTCCTCAATTATACTTTAATACTGCATAATTTAAAAGGTAAAAATTTTATTTGATCAGTGGGATCAAATTGAATATAAATTATTTTGCTGAATGTTTTGATATTTTTTGTAGTTTTACTCTTAAATATTGCTTAATTAAGTAAGTCATTAATATTTAAAAACTTAACACTATATCTGAAGTAAAACTCTTGTCAAGTGCAAAGGAGATAAAGTTTTTCAACCCTTCTTTGAGGTTTTTTTTATTGTTTAGATATATGAATAACAAATTCATACTAGTTTGTTTTAGAAGGGTGCTTACAAAACATGGCACATTTTACCTGGGTTTGAATGAGTATGAATTAAATTAAAACATATTTCTATCAAGTTCTTTTTCTCAAATGTTTGTGTTTATTTTATTCAGTTGAAGAATACTGTGTTACCGCAGGGATCTTCATGTAGGAATAACTGTCATGACAAGGTTAATTGCTGTTTGCAAATAGGACACATTAGGTTCACTCATGGCTATCTGATTTCTCAGACTGATGCACCTGTTTGAGTTCGCTGCGAATGCCAACTAATAATGCACCACATCCTTTGAACTATGTCTGTTGATGTGGCATTGTGTCGGAAGTTTAAACTTGGGCTTAACATACAAAATATCTTAGGCAACAATGCATCATTGTTGTCTAATGTTATACAGTTTCTTAAGGCTGTGCATCTGCATTCAGATATTTGATTAAAATTTCATGTTTCTGTCTTTTGAAGTTCAGCAATTTTATGGTTTTATATTAAATTTTTTATCTTGTTTTTATTTTATTTTAAACAGCATTCATTCCGCATAGGCATCTTACTTCATTTTAATTTTTAAGGTAAATTTTAATTGTTAATATTTAGTCATTTACTACGATAATTTTGTATATCCAGGCATTGATGATGACAACTTGTGCGCCCAGGTATGTAATGTACAAAATGTATGTTATTTTAATTTTCAGTTTAATCATTTCTACCCATGGCAAAATGGAGACTGTGTGTGTGTGTGTGTGTGTGCGTGCGCGTGCATGTGTGCATGTTTTACCATTTTCTTCAAAAAATACTCGACCGATCTCAATGCAGTTTTATGCATTACATGGGTATCACTTCAGATGGAATTCTTAGACATGTTTTAAAGTTATAGGTCACCAGGGGATACTGCAGCAGATGTGTTTCTCCAAAACAGCTGGGCAAATTTTGATGCTATTTTTTGCATTACTTTACATAGGTATCTCATCAGAGCACTTTCTTAGACATGTTTTATGGTTATAGGCCACCAGGGGGTGCTACAGTATTTCTCTAAAATGGCTGGGCTAATTTTAATGCAGTTTTTGCATTATGTAGGTATCATCTCAGAGCAGGTTCTTAGATTAGTTTTACGGTTATAAACCGCTAGGGAGTGCTGCAGTAGATAGGTTTCTTCAGAACAGCCTCATGGGTTTTTTGAAATTTTATCACCTGTTCATTACTTATGTACTGATAAAAAATTTAATACTAAAAATGTTTTCAATTATTCTCAAAATATTTCTAGTTATTTACTGAAGAAAAAAATTCATTATAGTCTTGCTCAAAATATTTTTCTATATATGTAAAGATTTAATACCTTACCAAAGTATGCTTTGCAGTTAAATTTAACATGGTCAAATCTTTGTTTTTATGGTTTCCATCACCATGTAATGTCATTATTAAGGTCAAATATAAAAAAAATGCAGTGTACACAATCTGAATTTCTTAAACCAACAAGCGTTTATAAAAAAAAAGTGAAGTAGAGTTACATATTATGCTGCAACATGTTGTTTGGCTGAGAGGTTTTCTTTTATTCATCTATTTTTTTTAATATTATATAAAATTGGTTTTAAAATGAGTTATCTGATTCTTGCAGATGTTAATGGTAAAGTCATTCATCTTGTACAAAGACCTCCACCTATGCCCCATAGTGGTGGGTCTGAAGGAAGTGGAGCATCCCGGAATTCATCTCAACCATATTCACGTGGCACTGGTGCTAATCACCGCAGACATATTTTTCAAGGCCCAGGTGCACGGATTGATGGAGGAAATGCTATGTATCTTGGTGCAATGGCTTTTCCAGCTGATCTTATGGAATCACAAGGTAGCTATTATTTAAATAAATTAAACAGTTAATGTTTGAAATTAAAAATGATAATGTGCATAAAAGTTTCCTTTGGGACATAAGGAAGTAAGAAGTTTTTTTTCTGTAGTAATTTAGTAAGATGTATTTTAAGTTAAATTTTTCCTTTATTTTAATTAACTGATGTTTTATTTTTTTTTTTTTGTAGTAATTAAATGAAATTTTCCCTGTTATTTTAATTAACTTCAAGTTTTATTAAAAATAAGCAAAATAAATTAATTTTTCTTTTTTTAAATGAAGATTAGCCTAGTTGTTAAGTACAAAGAGTATGTTAATTTTATGAAATAGTTTGACAAAGTAGTTTTTTATTAACATATTTTTTTAATACTGAGTAATATGTAATATCTTTTAACTAAAACTGATAAGCATGCAATCAGTTCTTAATATAATTTAAGATGTGCTGTAATTCTGTGGAAAAAAACTTGTTTCTATAAGTGTTAATAAATAGTATCAGAGATTATGTATTATATTAGTTATGTTGGGTTATTTTTTAGCCTGAGTGTTTTGTAACTTTATCTTTTTACCTCTTCATCATGTTAAATCTGTTTTGCTAATCTAGATTTTTTAAAGTTATTCTCACATTCAATAATAATAGCTTAATATTTTGATGTGTAGAAAATATATCAGTAAAAATAAAAATGTGGGTAATAAATAAATAACCTAACAGCAGACTGGCCAATTAGTGTAAAGCTTGGCATACTTTAAATAGTTAGATAATCTTGAATTTGATAGTAGCAAGTGTCAGCTGCTTTTTATACAGTAAATGAAATCTACTTAATTGCCATTCATACATATACTGTTAATATTCATTTTTATTGTTATAGTATGATAGATGCAGTTGCAGTAATTTATAAAGTTTTGATTTATATTCCTAAATACCAAATTCAGAAATAATATTTGAAATTATAATATACAAGCTTTATTAAATGAAGATTATTTTTTATTAAATTTAGGTTGTTTCCAAAATTAGGTAGTATATGATACCATAGAAAAATTCAGAGTAGTATGCCATAGTACTGGGTAATTCAAAAAGGGTTTCATAACTTTAAAAGTTTTTAAAAATCTATTTAGATTATTTACAGATTTATTTGGGGTCTCATTTCATAGGAAAACATGTGAAGTTGGGCTCACATAATTCATACATATACTGTTAATATTCATTTTTATTGTTATAGTATGATAGATGCAGTTGCAGTAATTTATAAAGTTTTGATTTATATTCCTAAATACCAAATTCAGAAATAATATTTGAAATTATAATATACAAGCTTTATTAAATGAAGATTATTTTTTATTAAATTTAGGTTGTTTCCAAAATTAGGTAGTATATGATACCATAGAAAAATTCAGAGTAGTATGCCATAGTACTGGGTAATTCAAAAAGGGTTTCATAACTTTAAAAGTTTTTAAAAATCTATTTAGATTATTTACAGATTTATTTGGGGTCTCATTTCATAGGAAAACATATGAAGTTGGGCTCACATAATTCATTAGTACCAAATTTGGCCATCAGTGCTGTCACTAGTTTTGTTAAATATGAATACATTTACTGGTGTGGCACTGTTGGCTGTGTGTTTTGGTTCCACTATTTTCACTAAATTTACTTTTGGCACCAAACCTTTGTTGAGACAGGATGTTCTGTTAATTACACAAAATTACCAGGATGGCCACGCATTCCTGCTGCTGTGGAACAACTCAGGGAAAGCTTTGCATATAGTATGAAAAAACCAACAACTTGATGTGCGTTAAGTAAGACTGGTTCCACAAACGATTGTTCGACGCATATTATGTAAATTAATCCACTTTTCTTCTTTTTTTTTTTCCCTTCCCTCCGCCAAGGCGTATTGATACAGACATTTGCATAGGAGGAGGTGGAATCTTGCATAAGACATCCAGAGACCTGTGTCACCAGACGTGCTGATTTCCTATTGACTAAACTATCCCCCATCGTCTACGTTTCTTGGAACTGCCTTTGGGCATATCATCAGGGAGTGCGGGCATCCACACGTAACAGAACAAACTTGTTAAACACAACACTTCCAACACACAGATTAACCAACATATTCATCGTGAGAGTGCACCGAGCAGCTACTGCACGGCTCTGCCCTGTGAGCATCACATGCTCAAGCTGTATTATCACACCATGCCACATAACATGCAGTACATGCGGATGCAACCCAAGGCCCATACACGGATAATGAGGCCTTTACCCAAGGCCCATACATGGGCCTCATTTTATTGCACTTGAAGCCACACAAACTAACCATGGTTCAACACGTTACATCTGACGAAAAAGTTGCTTGGCTTTGTGTGGAAATGATGGATAGAATTGCTGACAGCAGTATATTTTTAGACAATGTAATTTTTGATGATGAGTCAGCATTTCCAATTGTGTAGTCACCTCACTCCCCAGATTTGACCCCGCTAAATTTTTTCTTGTGGGGTTTCATTAAAAATTGGGCTAATGTACACCTTTGCCTGTTGATCCTGTTGAGCTAAGATTTTGAATTGATGCCCAGCTTGCTGACTACAGTCTGGAATGAAATCAGTTCCTGTTGGGATGTATGTTGCATTATAAATGGAAGCCATATTGAACCAAAGTAAATGTTCGGTGACAAACTTGGTGTGTTTTTGTATGAAATGAGACCTCAACTGAATCTGTAAGTTATCTCAATAAATCTTTATATGATTTTAAAGTTATGAAGTCCTTTTTGAATTACCTGTTATGTCTCCGTGAACCTGTTAGGATATTCCAAAACCTGAAGAAGTTATTCAATTATTATAATACTGGGTAAGCAACATAAAATTGAACCACTATAGAATAAACAGTTGCATTATATAAAATTTTAGGGATGAAATGAAATAATGAAAACAATTAAACCTGTATTTACAGTAGTAAAAGTTTACATGTTTACCATATCTTCACAAAAAATGTTTGAAGTTAGTGCCCTGTACAAGCAATGCACTTATGTGCTTGGGTGATCATATTGATAGTTACCAGACACAGATGTTCTTGTCAATGCAGTTGATTTCTTGTTGAACGACTGACTTCAGTTCATTGACTGAAGAGAGATTTGATTCAAAATCTTTATTCTTCAGGTAGTCCAGTGGTAAAAAAATTGGTACTGTATAAATCTAGAGAATCCAGAGACCACTGCCCTCTGCTGACAGTTTATTCTTCTGTAAAAGCTGCATGAAGGCATGCTAGTGAAACTTGTGATGTGTGACATGTTGTTCTGTCTTGTTAGTAGAAGCTGTACTCTTTTCACAATCTTTTAACTTAGCATATAATTCTTTGAAAATGGTGTGGTACATTCGATGTCTGATAAAAAAATATTGATCCCAGTGTATGATTACCAGAGACAGCACACCTCATCAGTTTTCTCAACGTGAAGTGGATGTTCAAACATCTGGTCAGGCTTTTCATTCATCTAGAAAAATGAAACCATGCATCATCTGACGTGTAATATAGCATTTGAAGTATCTGTCCATTGAGATAGTTTTTGAGAAGCCAATCACAATAATAAGACATTTCGGTTTGTCCTCCTAAGTTGTTGCATTATTTTTGTTACATGGTGCAGTTTAAAATTTAAATTTTGAAGAATTGTACAGCAAGATGTGTGTTTTATATCACCTTACTGTGATAACTTCCATAAAGATCTTTTGGATTGACAGAAAGTTTTCTTTTTTTAGACTATGGCCTCTGAAGTACAAACAGCAGGTTGTCTATTTTGTTTCATGTTTGAAACTGACCTGTTTTAGGCCATGTTTTCAACCAAAACATGTATGATACTGCGATTTAGAAATTTTAATGAATATCTAACTCATTTCTTGAAGGAATCCAGATTTCAGATTAAAATGGAAACTTAAGCTCTCTCAATGGAATAAGATAATTTTGAAAAATCGCTGCAAAAATATTAACTATACTGCACAGAATCTTGAACAGTTAATTAACAGCAGTAGATGGGCATAGTAACATATATAACATGTAATGCATAGTAAACATGTATACAACTAGTAGAAGCAGCAGTGGTAGTAGGGGTTAAAGGTGACACTCAAATAAATGCAGTTTGAGCCAGCTTGGTTTGATTTTAAGTTTTTCGTTATATTCAAGTTAGCCTCCTACAGAGTTATAGATTTCACTAAAAAAAAAAGGGTAATAAAGGTAATATTTGTGCAAAAGTTTTTGTATTGTAATGATTGAAGGATAGTAGAAGTCTGTGATCTGGGATTCAACTTTGAATAATAATTGGATAATAGAAAAATGTTTAAGTAAAGTTCATTGAATTATTCCTTCTGATGTATTTGATATATTTTTGTATTTTTATATCTGTTTATGAAGGATTAACGATGCCTCAGCCAAGACAGTGTTTGTCTCAGAGTAGATTAGCAGTTGCTAAACAAATGTTACGTCGTGCCAGTAACACTCTAAATCGCTTGGAACATCCTAATGCCAGTAATGATTCTCCTACTGATAACTCTCCAGATACTAATTCTAACATCAGCAGGTAACTTTTAACATTGTTTTTTATTAAATAATCTTACATGAATGTTAACTAAAATGAATCGTATAATTACGGTTTGTTCGGTGAGTAGTGGCATATAGCTGCGCAAACTCTTGAGTTTGTCAAGTTGTTTTGATCCAGTAACAGAGTTTTGCTCTGTAGACAGGAATACAGAGAACAAACCTTCATGGTAACAATCGTTAAGAACACTCCACTCCATAATTTTGCCTTTACTAAAGTTCTTTACATCCCTAGTATATTACACATAAAATACACTTCAGTAGCTAATCATAATCTACTTTAGTAAAACATAGCTTGTTTTAACTATACATAGTTTTAATTCTATATTTAGCCATATAATTATGGATGGTGATGTTAATTCTTGATTTTTATTTCTAAGAATCACTCCCACACATCCAACATACACAATTAACAACCCTATATGCAAATCAGATATATTAAACAAAATATATGCTATAAATCATCTCAAAAATTTTAACTCATTTGATGTCAATATAATCTAATTTATTAGCGAAATAATTTAAAAAAAAATCATTACAATATATAATCATGATGCTAATAGTAATTAAAAAATTAACTTACTAAAAACCGATGATTTATCATAATACCAAAATTAATCATAATATTACCCCATTTTCAAATTGGTTCTATAAATAATTTTTACTAGACTCACTAAATTAACAGATTACCTAACACATAACATATTTAATTTCTTTCAAACTTAAACTATTTCTTCAACTCCATGCAGTATGTCCTCCTCTTTGTCATCACTGTCATCATGGAACTGCCTGAAGTGAAATCAGCTTCATGCAATTTTACAATAAAATGCTCAGAAATTTCATCTAACATCAATTGGTTCAAGTTTTAAATAATTTGTCTTACAATTTTTCACAGTTTTTCAAACTGCCTTCCAGAAGTTTACATTTACTTTTCTAATATTTTCTTTCACCAGTTCTATTGTATTTTCTAAATTGAATGTTACATTCTTTGCGCTATGTAATTTTTAGCCTGTGCCCAGACATTCTCAGTAGCATTTAAGTCGGGTTGATAAGGTCATAATCTGAAAACAGTTAATTCTTTTTCAGCAAATAAAGAATCTATTTTGTACATCTTAAATCATGGTTTATGCGTTTTATCAGTGTATACAATTTAGGTTTGAACATTCTGTGTGAAAATTGTATCTTGTTTTTAATGAGCAAGTTAATCATGCCTTTTTTTTTAGTCAAATTAGGGGCTGGATTTATTTGAACATTGTGGTGTGGTGTTTTGTCCATAATTATTACAAATCTTGATGATAAATTTGGTAGTAATTGAGATAACCCATTTCTGAAAGTTATTAAAATTCATATTGTCATGGTAATCGCCTGTGTTTTGATCAGACTTAAATATTAGGAAAGCATTTTCAATAAAACTCCTTTTGTAATTAAGTAACAAGTGTTCAAAAAGTGACCTTATGGGAAAATGAATGAGAGTGAGTTTGTGTTTTAACAAACAAGTTATTAAAATTGGCTTCCATTATGCGATTTCACATAATTGAATATGACGTTGCATGCTCTTAAACGCATGTTGTAACATTTAGGAATGTTGAGGGATTGCATCACACATCATTCACTTTTGCTGTACAATTCGGGAATGGTGTGAGGATGTGTTTTGTAAGCAGAATCTGTAAGGTATTCCCACAAGAAAAGGTCAGGTGACTGAGGGGGACACAACCCCTTTGAAATAACTTTCCATGAAAACACTGATCCAAGAAAGTCATAGTGTTGTTGGCTGTAGCATTGTCCTTCTGAAACCAAGTGTACTCTAGTAAGTCTGCAGATATAGTGCTTACCAATTATTGCAGCATCTGTATGTAGCATTCACTGTTAAGCATCATGAAAGAATGTTATGATAATTTCGCCTATGTGACATTGTATAACAAACATTCACTTTTTGTTCGTCTAGAAGAGATTCGTGCAGCTGATGTGGATTTTCATAACCAAATGCATGAATTTTGTACATTTATGTATCCATTAAGGTTTCTACCTTGGCAGCATTCTTGGAAACAAGAATGTTTCTACCTTGGCATGGTTCTCCATGCCTTCCAAATATATGGTTCACCGTGCCTTTCAGAACAAAACCAATTGTTGAGTTCTTCCCCATATGGCATTACAGATAACATGAACTGCTGACAGAAAGCTACACGCTTTCCAGTGTCTGCAGGTAACAACTTGTGTGCAATAAAAATTTTGTATAGATGCAACTTTAAACAGTTGTGCAATGCCATGTGGGCTTTACAAATGGAGAGACCAGACTGGTTAGAGAGGCATCCCACAGACTAGGGACTTACAGAATAAGCAGTTTGCATTTCGTTTTCTGGTGTTAGTACTTTCGGTCTACCACTTTTGGTTGCATCTGCCACATTCTCCGTCTCTTGGAACTTGTCATACAGATGGTTGATGGAGGACTTGTTTGTTGCGTCCACACCGTACTTATCTGTGAGGCATTGTGTTTCTGGGCATTAATGGCACATCTAATATAATAGTAGGCAGTGAATATCCTCTGCTGCATTGTGTAACTCCCCATTTTTTCTCAAAGCTGCATCAAAAAAGGAAACCTGTAAGGTTGCATCATTTTTTGAATGTCTTTATTATTGCTCAACTCAATTTAGAAAAGCAGCTTTCAGCCCATCTGAAGAATCATGGTCCATGCTTGACCTTCATTTGGGAAGAATGTATACAATTGGACAATTTTTTTTTCATACTGAATTATGGAGTGTAGATAAAGCAACCTTTTAGATTTTTTATCATTATTCAATCTATTAGAATTTTTCTGTTTTCAGCTTTTTTCCACCAGAAACCTAATTTTTTCATGACTACACCAAGTGTCCAAATTCCCTCTTCATCAAACATTATTTACTCTTTTATTAATGGGAAACGTTTCCTCAGAGAGAGGGATATTTTCCATGTCGTAAGTGAAAGTCATTCGACGTCCTCTGAATAACAGCATTGTTGAAATCATCCAGGTTCAGTTTCTAACTTCTTCCTTGGCCGGTTTTTATAAGGTGTATTGAATTCACTTCCAATAGTTTCGAGTTCTTTTTGATTGAAAATCTACTGAAGGAATCTAACAGATACACTAATCGCTTTAGAAATAGTAATCCTAAATTTGTTTTAAATATTTCTTTCTTCAGCTTTTTTCTTCATAAAATTATAAGTATGGAGAATAACTGTTTTAGTCTTATTTTTGATAAGCCTCTTTCTCCCAATTTTACTGGTGTTTGCCGACATTATGGGTTTATGTTTCACACTGCTATAATAAGTTTACAAACAATTCAAATAAAGCTAAATAAACAATAACTTCTCTTTAACAGTAGTAACACTATTAATAAACTTATAACAAATACAGGCGTGAACAAAGTTTGAAGTATTAAATCCAGTTATTAACTGCAGTTTGAATTATTAAATCCAGCTATAAATGCATCAGTCATCAGTGTTTTCTGAAAAGTATGTAAACACAAATTTTTTATGCTCTCAAGATGTTTATGTTCATCACTATGCTATGTTATGTTCCACTATTGCTGCAATGATGCTATGGCGCATCCAATTTCTATCCGCCACCACTGAACAAACAAGCTATGATTATTGTATTCAAGAATAATTTTTCAACTGTTATAACTATTGTATTTTTCAAAAATAATAATTACTAAATTGATTTTGATAACCATAGCAGCCAATCATTATCATATGGCAATTAAACCATATCTACCAACATTTTCCTGCTGAAGAGCTCTTGATCTATTCTATTTCCTTTTAGATCATTTAATTTTTTTTTGCCCCTTTTGGGACCTCTCTTCTTTGCATCATGTATTAATCTTAACGGTGATTAAAAAAGAATTTCCTTCTCATATTTCCCAGCCAGTACACTTATCTGTTACAAATTATTCTGAATAAGCTTCTCTTTTTCACCCTCCTTATTTTTCTTTTCACTCTTTGTTCATTAAAATTTTCTCTTGCTTTTATTTTTTCCTTTCTGTTCATGTTTTACATCCATACAGAAATACATTCCCAGTGTGAAAGATAGTTTAAAGAAGGAAGAAAATAAATGGAATCCGGAAAAAATGATTGAAAAAATTAATAGTAGGGAATAGTTAGCTCAAGTTTTGAAGGAAATAAATATAGTGCAAATGAATTTGGATTAATATGAAGATCCATCCCAACCCCTGTAGGGGAAGACACCCACTAAGTGACAATTCCGGTCGCCACACCACTCCTCCCATTCCTAGCCCTGAGGGGCTTTACCTGGAGTCGTCTTATTGACCTTCGTACTGATTACATATCTCAGTCATCAGCCAGGCCTTGGTCGGGATGCCCCGATGCAAATGCTGCGGTCGACATTTAGCATCAGAGTAAGATACCTCAGCAGCAAACGCCCTTGCTGTAGGCTTAGGTTGACCTACACGTAGTCCTAAAACTATATAACTATGCAACTATAAAACTATATAACACAGCGCGGAAGCGCGAAACCTCGCGCCTACTCTAAATCAATCTAACTACCCATGTGACTTTGAATGGCATTATACGCAACTATCAAATCGATTGGAGATCAAATTCCTACTCAAAACGCTACTCGCAGAATCGAAATCTTGACCTACAACAACATTACACATGCAACATCCATTCACAAAGGATCAGAACAGAGGCTAATACCTCCCAAAGAACTATGTTCATATGACATTCTCATCTCGCCACATCGTAGCCCACATTAGACACAACACCACCAAGGTCACCTGCACAAATGAACTGACCCCGGCGATGCCAAGCTTGATATTCCTACCAACGCTCCAGCAAAGCAGCGCAAACCTAAAAGGCAGTCACTACCCCACCAGTACTATGCCACAATGCAAACTCAGTGTTAAGAAAATAACCGTGGCTTGACACCAAAATCACCTGTACCCAGCCACATAACTGGACAAGCTGGAATCCTTGTCACCCAGACTGCTAGCTTCTACACTCCTTCTGCTACCCTGGAAGACACAATGGTCCACAAGAAGCTAGCAACTACCTGTCACTCAGCCCGGGTCTTTCAGTTGACTCTTAAATCAAGGCCATAGTGCAATCTCTAAAGTTCCCTAACCACTCTATCACGCGCAAACTCATACTGGGGACAGATGTACTGCACATGGCTAACATTGTCCGGAACCCTACATTCCGGGCAAAGTCCTGATTCAACAAGACGAAACCTAGCCAAGGTATGCTGAAAACCCCCAAGCCCGGAAAGAAACTGTGTTATGTGCCGATTGGGAGATACCTGCTTATTGGTGCATAAACTACTAACCTCTAGAAACAAGTCATGGGTATACTGACCCTTAGTGGACGCATCCCAGCGCGCCTGCCATGCAATGAATCCCTTGTCCTCAATTTCATGCAATCAGACCGAGGTTAGAAGACCAGCTTTCTTGGCAACATACCGCTCCTTGCGCTCAACAGCAAGCAAGTCCAACGGCTAAATACCAGCTATCACAGAGACTGCCTCGTGCGAGATTGTCCTGTAAACCGCCAATGATCGCAGAAAGACGCTGAAGAGCAGCGCCAAAGAGCAGAAGACGCTGGGCCTATAGGATATCACGATAACACTTATAAACCATCCATTGAGCCCAAACAGGTGCAGCATACAACATTATTGCCTTGCATACACCTTTATACAGAACCCGCAAAGTCCTAAAATTCAGCCTCCAATCGGGATGGATAACATGCCTAATGCCATAAAATGCATCTAGCACCTCCTTAGCCACATACCGAAGATGATCCCCAAAGTGTAAACGCTTATTTAGGATCACCCCCAGGTGATCCTAGATGACCTGGGATCATACCACACAGGATGGCCTGCCGTGGAGACACGGGCCCGATGTGTCTCTGACAACCGACCCTTTAACAAAATCATTGTGGTCTTTTCTGGGCTAAAAACCATTTTATGTGAAAGCTCCACATCTGGAGCACATCACATGCTTGACCAGCATGAATCTCTAGTTCATTCCTAGAATTGGCCTCAACGAGCAGCAGCCCATCATCAACATAAGCGATGATACGGCAACCACTGGGCAAACAACACTGCATCAAAGAGTCAAATTCCACCACCCAGAGAAGGGGGCCTAAAACTTTGCCCTGAGGACATCCCTTAGACAGTGTTTTTCCAACCTCAGAATCCCCGTCCTGAATGACGACCGTCCTATGGCTGAAATAACTTGAGATAGTTGCAATCTCATCTACCATACACCGATGCAGCTGCAACTGATACAGGGCAGAGGGCCACCACAAATTATTAAATGCCCCGGATATGTCTAAAAACACACCTAAGACATACTTGTGTTTGGTGGAGGTAGCCACATCCATAACACTCAGAATTGCATCCTCCGTGCTCCTGCCCGGCTGCAACCCGTACTGATTCTCTTAGAGCAAACGCTCCTCAGTTAACCTATCATTGATTTGAAGATACAGAATCTTCTCGAAAACTTTCCCTATCACTGGCAAGAGTGTTAAGGGCTGATAGGAACTTGTAACAGTCGGGTCCTTGCCTCCTTTATACAGCAACTTCAAAACTCCTTGCTTCCAACAAACCGGGAAACGCCCAGCAAAAAGCAATCTATTACAGATTCTCGTCAACGGGCCCGTTATCATGGGCAACGCACAAACTAGGAGCTCAACTGTTATGCCGTCATATCCAGGGGCTTTATTACGGGCAAAACTACAGATTACCTTAATACCACTTAATATGAAGATGACAAAATCAGCAACAAAATACATAATTCCTTTACAAATAATAAAGAGGCCATTAGTTATAAGTAACACTATTGAAAAAATGAGAGCTATAAAAATTCAGCAATGAAATAGATGGAATGCAAGAAGCTCTGTAGAAAATGTAAAAAGAACTAAATAAATTTGCAGATGAATATTCAGATGTAGAAGTTTTAGAAGGAAGAGCATAGTATGAATTATATGTGTTTTATATATATATATATATATAAAACACAGTAAAAACAACATGCAAAAGAGAAAAACCAAGAGCCAAGAGAGAAAACTGTCTTTTTTCACATTTCTGAATCCTTCCACAATTATGTAGTCGATCTATTTTTATTTCCTGGTGATTTCCATGTAAATAGTGTTCTTTTGAATTTTCTGAATCGAGTTTTTGTTTTCAACTTTGTATTTTTCTTAAATATTCAATAAGCCTGTCTCCATTTCATTTGTTGGTCCATTCTTTACCATTCCTTGCTTTATATTCCCTTCATTCTTTTATTGTTCTTCAAATCCTTCATTATTTTTTTATTATCTTAAATTATTGTCTTTTCACACTTATGTCAGTTGGATAATGCTCGTGTTGATCGGTGAGGAACTACAATTGTACAAATCCTTTGGGTTTATTATTTTTCTAACAAGATTTAGTGTCATTGTGGGGTTTGTCCTTTGTATATATTTCTCTTATTTCTTAAATTATTTATTTTTATTTGAATAATTTCTTTAAGTCATGTTTTTTATTTTCTGAATAGTACATTGTAATATTGTTCTATTAATCTCATTTTTTCCTTCCTGTTTCATTTTACTTAATGAAGCAGAGATTTCCTTAGTATCATTGATAGTACTCATAATTTGTTTAACGTGTGAAGTCTAATCTGAATCATGCTAGCCAAATTTCCCCACTTTTATTTCATAATTCATGAGTAGAATAAATAAATTATTTAGTTTATAGATACTAGTTTATCTATTTTTTATTTTTAAGTTGCTGTGAGAGTTAGAGATATTTGGACACTATCATTTTATTTACTATATACAAATAATATATTTACTATATTATACTATGTGTACTATATTTAATGTATTTAAATAAATTGAGTGTCCAAATGTAGTTATGAATACTCATTTTTCCACATCAAGATCATACTGATGCCTGCCTTCTTCATCAACGTAACTGTACTCACTTAGCTTTTCAGATTTTTTGTTCTCTATACAATAGTTTATGAAGCATTCCAGAACAATGTACTGTCATTTTTTTTTTCAATTCTAACTTTTTGAGTACTTTTGAATGATTTATTTTATCTTAAATATGTTTTTATTTACACAAATAAATAAATTTACATTATTTTTCTTCCGTATTAATAAATTAATTAAAATAATGACATGAGGTTGATTCCTAGTCTTCATTAATTAATTAATTAATGTTTGCTAACTTGTTAACTTATAAATTTATATTAGTGCAGTTGTGTTGTTCTAAAATATTAAAGAATTATAATGGAGAGGGATTTTTCAACTTTTGATTTGTCTTTCCTGCCAAAAAATCAATCAGGTTAATATGTAATTGAATTACTGTCGAGTAACTTAATTTTGAGTTTTGTCCTGGAGAATAACAATTGTTGTGTATTGTAGTCCAATTTTGATAATAGTTACAGGTTGCAAATATATGCAGCTGCATAAACTGGGTAGAAAAACTTTTTCTATTTGTCCTAGAGATTTGTATAAAAGTTGTAGATATTTGTGAGTAAATATGTTAATTTTTTACACATTAAATTTTATGTATATATTGCCCTGTTTTTAAAAATAAGGGGAGTGTAATAAGTTTTTTTTTTTTGTGAAAATTTCACTTCCATTTAATCTAAAGTTAAAATTGTTGAACTTCAATTTTATGAATTTTTGATTTCAGTGATGAAGCACTCCCAGGAAGTATCGCAGTAGCTGCACAAGTTGCAACAGCAGCAGCAATAGCTGCAGCAGTCTCAGCAGCACAAGGTACATCTGTACATGTCCCTCATATTGAGCAACCATCACAGCTTCGTATGGAGGGTAACTTTCTGTCTGATAGTTTATAAAGATATAAAATACTTATTGTTTGTGTTTAGTTTAAGAGTTGAATTCAGCTTTAAGTGTAGCAGATTTATTAAAGTTTCTCCTTAGTCAAGTATTGTAAATTAATTTAAAATTTGTATAATTTATTTTACACATATTTAATGATTTGGTTTTTTTTTTATTTTCTTGGTTTTTATTGTAAATGGGTTGTCAACTGTTGTAGATTTATTGCCTTATCTTTTCAGATTACGTTACTCAGTGTTTTGTAATACCAGTAGTTAATGAAGCATTTAAAAAAATTGTAGCTATATAGCTATAAATTTTTTTTTTTTAAATTCAAACGTTGTGAATTCTTTTGGCAGAGTTATATTATGTTAAATGTTTTAAATTACACATATTTTTTTGATGGTCAGATGGATACTTTCTAAAAGTATTTTTATGTTAAGAAATTCATATCTTATTGTTTATATTTTAATCCTGTAGATTTATTTACATAATTTTTATAATAGAATTTTCAATTCCTCATTTTTATGTATTAACCTTTTTTTATATGTTAATAAATTTGCAATATCCTACATCATCATCATCATCATCATTGCTATACATATTCTAATTATAGTCTTTCCTCGGGTAACTTTATCTTCTACGTTTCTAGTAAATAATAACTTAACTAATCCTAATTAATTAAATAATATTAACAATTAAAAATCCCCTTACCAGCACATTGAGACAAATCCAAGATCTTTCGGTTTACTAAAAAACCATCACCAGGAGATAAATAAGATATTGATGTAAAAAAGATTGAAATATAATGTTCTTTTAACTTCTGATGATGGCTTTCATGTAAGCCAAAAGATCTTTGGTTTGTCTCAATGTTCTGGTAAGTAGAATTTTTAATAGTTAATATTATTCAATTAATTAATATATCAGCAGTACCATGTTCGAGAAATTAATCTTAATTGTAAGATATGTCCCACCAATCTGGTCTTTCTTTTTTTTTTGCTAGTTTCTGGTACTAAATTATTTCTTTCCCTGCTTATCTTAGCTTGTTTTGATTTTTAACCTTATAATTTAAAAAAATTAATTTTTAATATTTTCTGGCAGAATTTTTTTATCTATGCTTTACAGCATAATGCACTTTATGACTAATATTTTAAAAATGTACAATTTTTAAGTTTACATTTTGTTTTAATTAACTTCTTTTCTGCATGAAAGTCTATCTTTATTTGCTAAAAATAGTTTTTTCTTTTCATAATTTTAAAAGTTTTATCCATGTAATAAAAATTTTGTAACTTGTTGATTGCCACCTCAATAATATATACAGAGCCTCTTTTATAGTTCGTAGCGAATATGGGGCTCTACTATTCTTTTTAAAATTCTCCTTCAGCTGCTTGTATGTAATATGTCTGTTTAATTGTTCAATCACACAATGTGATTCCTACTTCATTGTTTGAGTGTTGGTAGTCTTTTTCTTTTTACTTTTGTGATGTAGTAATTTGTTTGGTTTTGCTTTTGACATAATTTAGGTAATAAAAATATGTTTATTTTTGTTTTTATTCAACAGTGTTTATTATAAACTGACAGTAAAGCATAAATTTTTAATTAAAATTATTTTTGTAAAACCTTGCCTTTATTGACAAGATACAGTAGACTAGTGATGAGAGTTTTCTCATCTAATTAAATAATAATTTATTCACTGGAATAAATTGTAGGTATTAAAATTAATGCAATCATTTATTTAATTTTAAATCGTTTACAATTTTTCAACATAAAGATGTATGTTATTTGCTTATTTTTACTTTACTTCTAAAATTTAGTCTGGGATAAACAGTCTGTAACATTTGTATGAGAAAATTTATACCAGTTACAATTCAATTTTACCATGCATTCAATTTTACCAGTTACAGCTGAAGATGTTTTAATGGCATTTGTCTTCCAATCAAACTTTATTGCCTGGAAATATTAAGGATCTTAGAGTTGAAAACTCCTCTTTCCAAGCAACTATCCCCTTTGATTGCAGTTCATTCACTATCACTAATGGAATTTTTAAAAATAAATGTATCAGCATACTACAATTCTGCTTGGTTTTTTGAAAATAATTACAACCAGCAAAAATTGTATAATTCCTCAATATTCAAGCATGGTTGCATTGTTACAAGTGAATCTTTCTTGTGGAAAATGTGATTATGGAATTATTCTTTTTTGTTACACAATTGTTTGATGTATAGGGTTGATATAATTACAATTAATTTCAAGTCCATCATATACAAACAAACAGGAAATAATCATAATTACTTAGTGAAATATGCTTTCTTAATATCACTTCATCTTAAGTAACATTTTATTATATATAATAAAAAGCCATGTTTTTACTGTAAGATCTATTAAACATGAAAAAAAAAATTAAGACTTTATTACTTGTGCATAAAAACCAACATTTATTTACTACTTTTCAACATAGCTGTTTTCAATGTCAGCGTGTTTTTCATAGAATTTTACTGGATTCATTTCCTTGTCGAGAAATTCTTCCACTAGTAATTTAAACTGAGTAGTAATGCAGTTTATCAATTTGTTGCCACTTTCAAACCTTTGTGAAAGCCTGTTTAATTTGAAAAAAATAAAATAAAATAACTGGGAGCTAAGTCAGGAATATAGGGTAGATAAAAGCCTGACCACCTAATTTTCTTTGAATGACCGGGAATCATCATCCAAAAAAAAAAAAAATTCTGTGGTATAGCAGCCCATATTATTTGCTTTTTATAGCTCTTATAAGATTTTTTAACATTTTGCAATATGTATCTACATTCACACTCGTTCTGCAATCACTGATTTTTACTAGTATGTCATCCTTTTTGTTCCTAAAAAAGTAGCCTTAGCTTCTTTACTGAATGTTTTTTTTTAAACTTCTTCAGTCTAGGAGATGGATGCCACCATTGCATAGATTGCTGCTTTTTCTTGATGTTTGAATAAGAAATTCCTGGTATCACTTCCAATTAGAACTGATTATATAATCCATCACCTTCATTTTTGTAACCTGCAAAAATTTGTGTGCTGGAGCAAGACGTTTTTCCTTAACATCTTCGTATCCATCTGGTACACAATTTTTCATAGCCCAATGTTTCAGTCATAACTTCATAAATCAAAGATTGTAAAACATTCAAATTTTTTCTAATTTTTCAGTCAAATATCCATTATCAATGATGACTGACCGCTACATTCTGTATCATGAATATTTACCTTTCTCAAAATGAATGGCAGCAATCTCGTGTTAGCATCATTCATAATATTCAGCTGGTAAACATCACTAATTTGTCTATGAAATTCAACTGCAAAATTGTTTTTTTGCCATAAAAAATATGTTTACTCCATAAAAATATTTGGCAGGATCACAAGTTGTAATGTTCATTATAAATGGATGAATATAATCAACTATCAACATAGTGACTAACTCTTATTTGCAAACAGCCTACTACTGATTGAAATAATTGAGGTATACAAGCTCCCATCTGTTTATATCATGTACATAGGCGGCAAATTCAAAACGAACCTTACTTTTAAAAACATGGCTCTTATATAAAATCAGAATCAAAATAAAATTTTATTGCTAATAGTTTAATATTTAGCTAATATTTTATTGTTAATTATGAGGATTTTAATTTGAAGTAAAACCTTAGTTTTTTTAATTTATACCATATTGAAGTTCTTCAAAAATATTTTTTTAGGGTGGAAAGTAACATATCAGTTCATTCATAGGACTTCACAACATTAAAAGCATATAAAAATTCATTAAGAAAACTTATGGCTTCAGTTGAGGTCTCATTTCATAGAAAAATCATCAAATTTATCATCCTGTATTTGCTTTGGTTTGATATGGTTTCTGTTAGTAATGTTACATATATCCCATCTGTAGTCAATTTCATTCCAGACTGTAGCCAGCAAGTTTGGTGTTAATCTCTGCAATGTAACGTTAATTTGACTTCTTAAATCAACAAGATCAGCTGGCAAAGGTGGTGCATAAACCCCAACTTTAATGAAACCGTGCAAGAAAAAATGTAACAGGATCTAATCTGGGGAGCGAGGTGGCCATGGATTGGACCTTCACGACCAGTCCACCAACCTGGGAGTCGAGTATCAAGAAATTCTCTAATTTTTAAGTGGTATTGAGGTAGTGCCCTGTCTTGCTAATAGTAATGGGTTCCATCTTGGTCATCATTGTCTGAGGAGTTAGAACATCTTGAAGCATGTCCAGACAAAAAAAAAAACGATACCGTTTACAATTGTTTCCTGGAAGAATGGGCTTACAGTCTTTATTATCTTAGGGCACAAAATAGATTGACCATAGGGCTATCCTGAATGTGCTGAAAAGTTTCATGATGTTTTTCACTTCCACATACTCAGCAGTGAGTATGGGATAGTCACTGATGTGAAATGCTGACTCATCACTAAAAATGATATCGTCTAAAAATGTATCATTGCAACAATTTTACTGATCATTCCACACAAAGCTGCAGCCGAGCAACTTTGTCATCATCTGTAATGTAATGTGTTGAATATTAGTATGGCTTCCTCTGAAAATAATGTATGCTGTGTTGTATGTTAGTATGGCTTCAAGTGCAATTGTTTACATAATACGCACCAAACAGTTGTTTGTGGAATGTCAGTCTCACATGACGCATGTTGAGTTGATTTCTTCTGATTACGTGCAAAGCTTTCTCTTGAGTTGTTCTTCAGGGGCACATGGGCATCCTGGTGATTTTGTATGTTAACAGAACAACCTGTCGCAACAAGGGTTTGATGCCAAGAGTAAGTTTTATATGCCTACTAGGAGGCTCCCTACTGTACTCTATAAAAGTTATGTTGAATTACAGTTGCTGACTGCAAATCGTGAAATCAAAACACAGTGGAGCACATTCCACACTGGTAAATGTATTCATTTTTAACAAAACTGGTGACAAATGGCCAAATTCTGTACTAATGAACTGCATAAATCAAAACTTGTGTTTACTATAAAATGAGATCTCGACCAAATCTGTAAGTTGTCTAAATAAATTTTTATATTCTTTTAAAATTGTGAAGTCTTTCTTGAATCATCTGGTATATATACATATATATACCAGATATATATATATATATATATATATATATATATATATATGAAAATACATACACATACTGTATATAATAATTTATATTATACTAAAATACAAATATATATGTATATATATTTGAAATAATTATATAATATTATATATTTCAAATAAATAATTTTTAAATAAATATAAAGTATCAGTGCAAAATTTAAATGCTTTCTGCATTTCAACATCATCTAGCAAAAAGAAAGTTGTTTTTATTTTGATGCAAGCAATGTTGACTCTGTAATAAAAACTGTAAAAACTCTTTTTTGTTTGTTATTACGTGTTCTTGTTGTCTATTTATACTTGGTGATTTATTTGATTTTAATTTAATTTGTTTATAATTCATAAGTATGTGGAATATTTTAATGGCAACAAATATATCATACTGTGTTTTATATTAAAATGCTTTGCTTATTGTATTTCTCTTTGTAATATATGGGAATGGTTTACTTCTGCTGCTATTAGAAATTATGTATTGTTTCTTCTAAAACTGCTGTACGATTGCAAATAACAAATTTTTTTTTATTATCTACCTTAAGATATTTTAATTTTTACTATATTCATCGTCTTTGGAAATGTTATATTATGAGACTGAAATTATTAATTTTATAAATTAATCATTTCATTTTTTGTTTTGTTTAAAGTGTTTTGTAAAAATATTATACAGAAACTGGTTGTTGAATGAATTGATTATTCTTACTGGTTGACTAATTTTTACAGGCAGTACAGTTGCAGAAGATGAAATGCGTACAGATGATTTAGCTGCTGGAGGTATTACTGCTGCAGAAACGGGAGCTACTGCAACAAATGCTAATCAAGATCAACCTCAGCAGCCACCACATCAACCTGCTGGAACAGATGATCAATCACAGTATGTAAAGTTAAATAAAATGTAAACTTTATATATATAAAGTTCATAAACACAGAAAAAAATAGTGTTGTAACCAGAAAATATAAAAACTTTTTCATCAGAATGATCATCAACCGTTGAACTAGTTTGAAGTTATTCTCCTCCATTCTTATCTGCTCCATGTTCTGCTGTTTTAACCTCAATATAATTACCTTTTACCCTCACTATCTGTCTTATAAATTCAAATCTACCCATATTTTTATATCCTTCACTTATTTCTTTACCAAATTTAATAAATATGGATTTCTTTAATTTATGCCTACCTAGTTCATATCTTTGCTTCTTACATCTTTGGTTTTTTCATTCATCTCTTTGATTCTTCCAAAAGCCCCTTTTCTCTCCCTTCTTAACACCTTTTTGTTTTATATTTTACTTCACATCATGATTTTCAACATACTTCTGTAACAAGTTTTAATGGTTTTTTCTTTTTTCCTGTTTATGTGTTAATGACCGTTAACTAGAGCCTACATTTCATACATATATTAAAATGAATATCTTTATAATTCTAATATCTGTATTTGATTCTAGTAGATTTATTATTTTTTTTTGTATGAACTCTTTTTTTGTACCAGTCCTCTATTGTATTTCTACCTTAATTTATCAATCCTTAGTAGATCTTCTGTATCCCTCATTAACATAATGCTCTATTCCTTAACTTATTGTTACCCAATTGTGAGGGGCGGCCCCTTAGGGGGGCATGATATCACTAAATGGGGGGAGCAAACGTTTTGAAAAAAATTATTAAAAAAAAAATGTATTAAAAGCTACTAAAAGGAAAGCAAAGAAAAATACATTCTGACATAATAAATAATAAAATACACATTTACACTGATATAATACACTTATAAATAAAATAGTGTAAAATTTTAAAACATTGTATAGTTTTTTAATAATTAACTTATCAATACTAATTGAAAACAAGTTTAATAATTATTACTAACACCCTTGGGCCTGTCTTGCAGAGCAAAGTTTTCGAAGGAAAGTTTAATATTAGAAATAGACACTCAAAGTTCTTTTTCTATATTTAACTGAGATCTATATTTTGTCTTCAAAGCAGCCATCGCAGAAAATCTGGTTTCATAAAGGTAGGATGTTGAAAATGGTAATAGTATATGAAATGCTCTTGTTTTCAGTGGAGAAAATTCATCATCCGCCCTGCCCAAAATTAAAAGAGTGATTTATTACTAGATCGTCTTTTGATTTTGCTACTTGCTGTGAAGTCTGTGAAGATTTCTTCACTTTGATTGACAGATGATTCTCACAGGCACTTTGAAAAGAATGAGATTAAAGAAGTAGTCAAAGTTGAAAAAAATTATCAGTAGAAGTGTATAATGAAGGTCGAAGTGTGTAACTGTTAAATGAAGTCTCTGTGGCGGAGTTGTAGCGATTTGCCTTTCATCTGGAGGTCCCAGGTTTAAATCCCAGTCAGATATGACATTTTTCAGATTCTGCAGAATTTAAAAAAAAAAGAAAAAAAGAAATGGTACTACAGTATAAATGTTGGAAATTGTGTGTGGTGCCTGTGATGAAATGGGTTTTGTATAAGTAAAAAAAAAAGAGAATTTAATTAATTCTTATATTTATATTTCTATATCATTGCTGAACAACCCTCATTTCTGTGAGTATATTGTAGATTTGCATTAACATCGTTTCATTTAATTTTTTTATAACTAATGGAGTATTTTTATTAATATGTAGTTTTGTGTAATATATTTTGGAAAAATAAACCATTATTATTATTATTATTTTAGTTAAGTGTGTAAATTACTGTTAACGATCTCTGAAATGAGAATGGTCTGTGTGTTTACTCTGAGGTGTTTTTATTATATTATTTTAAACCACTATTAATATTTAATGGATTTTGTATGATTTTTTAAGTTACATCTTTATTTTCACATTCTAACTCAAGTTAGCTATTATAACATACAAAAATAAATAAGGTTGTGCACTATATTTTATTTTATTTTTTTTTTTTTTTTTAAGGAATGATAACAGAAATGGAGGTAGATCTCGGTATCCAAGAACTACAGCTATGGCTGAGCTTTTGGACACATTGGCTGATGTGAATCGTCGTCTCCAACCATTCCTTGAACAATTTCATCAGACAATGCGGGAAGATCCTGTATTGGAATCACCTGTAAGTATCTGTAAATAGGTAGCCGTAACATTTCTTCTAATAAAAAATTAAAGAATAATAACTGAAACTATTCATCTAGACTACAAGTTTGTAGTCTAGTTTGAGTAAATAAATTATGGAGTTATAATGTAATTAAAACAAGATAAAATAATATTTAGGTTAATTTTATTTACTGTCAATGTACGTATATGTTGTCTTGTGTATGTAGTATGTTAGCGCGTTGGCTAACTACTAGCCGTGCGAGAATAATTGGTAAATTAATTAAAACAAAAATACTCTGGTAAGAATGAAAAACTGTATAATGAATTTAAATTTATACTTACAAAGAAGACTTGACAAATAATAGTTTTAAATTTGGAAAAAACAGTTAACTATTCATGTTTGTAACCATAAGAATGAACAACAAAGACTTCGTTAGTCTTAATAAAAAGAATAAACTTTTGTTCCATCTGTCAATGGAATATACAAAAATGCAGTGGTTGCATTTTGATCATGAAACACCTTATATATACACCATATAAACACCATACATCATACTTTAATTTAACAAGATATAAAAAAAGAGGAGAGCTACATGTACATAAAATACAATAGAAATGTATTTAAGATATGTCAAAAATTAATTTGCTTAAATTATAACAGTTATTTTTTAAATGAAAAAGAAAAAACTCCTGTTACACTAAGTTAGTAGCACTGTAGCAGAGCCTGGCTGATCCAGAACGAAATAGAAGACAATTAATGATTTTAGCAGTCAACAGTAATATAAATTCCAACAATTGCTTTGTTCAAAGCCAAATAGAAAATGAGAGCGTTTGAATTATTTAATGTTTAATTATTTAATTCATATGAAAAAATACAAAAATAAATCACTGAGAAATAGATGCATATTAAAATGAACTAATACCTGGTGGGTGCACTTGTTGAAACGACTACGAAACATCAAAATGTTAGCAAGGTGCTCGAATGAAATATAAACCGGTGGAACGCTGGAGCTGAAAGGCATGTGGTCAGATTGCCTACGGTGTTGAATCCCGCCTGAGAGAAGAATGGTAGAA
>JAAAKQ030114299.1:0-10306 GCA_010016005.3 Zanna intricata
GTGTTTCTTAATTTTTAACGGGATACCTATACACCAAATTGCACTACTATATCTCTATTGGTCCCCAAGATATGAAGACTCCATACTCCTAACTTACACCATTATTAGGTTATTATTATTATTATTTTATTTAATTAGGTATTATTAGGTAATTCGGGAAATTTCAGAAAACCCCGTATTTTAATAACTCTGAAACTATTATTATTATTCTAACAAGCACAAGTTTGATAAACTCGGGGAACTTCAAAGTGGGAGCCTCCAGATTATACAACAAGGGTTCGAGCCAAGCGAGCTCTAGGAAGGACTAGAGCGAAGTGAACCCTGATCTGCTAAATATCCCCTGACTGTGACGGGAAACGGCAGTAACCATTTAGCGCCGACGAAGCCCACTAAAGTTGATAATAAAATGAAATAAATTTAGTGGAAATATATATATATATAAACTCTTATTTAAATAAAAGATTAAAAAAGCAGATGTTTCTGTGTTTCACATAAAATACTTAGAGAAGGAAATTCTAAATGCTAAAAAATTATCTTGATATATTAGATAATTCTTATTTTTTAAAAGGAAATATTTGTAATAAAATAACATGCGAATTGTTTTTCTAAAAAAAGCAATTTGTAGGCATGTATTATTCACAGAAAAAAAGAAAATAATAAAGCCTATCAAGCATTGAACCTTTTTTTAGGTTCCAGCAAGTTAATTAAGATTAAAATCATATTGTTTCTTAAAAAACTGATTCTCCCAAAAATTAATTTTCCTCTAGATAGGGTTTGGAAATTTGGTTTGATTTCCATCCCCCAGAACTAGAGCTCTTAATAAAATCCATTTTGTTTTAGTGAATTTTAATATTTCTGAGTTTATTTAAAAAAGATAGTTTTCTCTTTCCTTATTTCAAATTGAGATTTTCTTCAATTTTTTGGATCAATCCTATAGTTTTATGTTAAATGAGATTTTCTTTTGGCCCAGTAGGGTTTACTCTAAACCAGAGGTTCCCAATCTTTTTCGTTTTGCGGCTCCCTAAATAATGGGATCTTTTCCGCAGCGCCCTTAATACATCAGATTTTTTTCGAAATTTTTGACTTCCATGAAAAATTTGAAAACGTTCCTTTTTAAAAGCGATTACCCATTTAAGAGCGAAAAATTAAAAACAGATACTATTTCCCTTGGGATAATATAAAATATCTTAATTTCAACTGTTTCGGTAATATCCATATTGAGACTGGACAACCACCATGTGGTTAGGTTAATTGAAAAATAAATTACACACGATTTTTGAATTCAGAAACAATTTATTGATCGTCCATTGATGATTAAAATTATTAATGGGATATATGGGTTTGATGTTCACTACAGAACTTCTCAAATCTCGTAATAAAATTGGATATGGCGACCCTCATTTCTTGTTCAACGTTGATTTTCGAGCGATATTTACTTTTTATTACCACGACCGCCGAAAACCCATCTTCGCACAAATAGGATGTTGCAAATGGAATTAATATTCGTAGAGTTTTATCAGTAAGCAGTGGATATTCTTCTTTTACTGATATCCAAAAATCAGAAAGTTCCATGCTACCAAATTTTTGATTTGATTGTTGGCGCAAAAATTTGAGAATAGGAAAGAATATTGCCAAATTGTTTAATATTTCGCGGTGCCCTTATGACGGCGCCGTGGCGCACACTTTGGGAATCACTGCTCTAAACTGATCATGCTATATAGTTATTATTAAATAAATTTTATTTAAAACTTCTAATATCGCTGGACATTTCAAGACTTTAACGCAGTTTTTATTTTTAGAGAGATTCCTCTTCTTCTGTCCTTTACCTTTTAATGAGAGCAAATAAATTTCTATTACTTAAAATGTTTTTTTGTATTTTTTTTAAATCATTTTAGTGTTAATTGTATTTATTTTAACTGTTGTATCTCCCTTAAGTGTTGTTAAATTTATTCCTAACTTTTTGTAATCCACTTTTTCAAAAATATTGAATATTTGTTTTTTTTTTTAATTCTACTCTTATATGTATCCTTTAGTGCTTTTTTTTTTTTTTTCATTCATTTATTACTTTTTTCTTTATAATATATGTTGTTAGAGGTATTTTTTTAATTTCTTTATAAGTATGTTTGTTTATATGTAGTATTCATTGTTTCAGTTTTGTATTTTATTCTCTAATGCTCAGTGAAAATAAATGTCATTACCATTAATATAATGTTATTAATTATAATTTTGGTTACATTTATTAAGTTTTTATATTAACTTTTAGGTTATCGTATAATTATATTATAATGCCCATTTCATCACCATTATATTAATAGAATTTTTGATTTTGTCATTGCTTTTGTATTCTTTTTTATAAATTATTTTATATTACTAATTCATTCTAACATCCCACTAGATAAAAAAAAAAATTACAAATTTGTGCATCCACTTTTTTTTTAAACAAGTACATTTTTTTTTTCATTCTGTATTTAAATCTTACTGTTCTTGGAAAATTTGACTTTTAAGACCTGTTATATTTTACTTTAAAATATCATACATTTTATGAAACAATCTTCTCTAATTTTATGATTTAAAAAAAAAAGCTATAATAAAATGTGGATGCATTGTATAACTCCCATTATCCAAAGAAGTAGTGGTGGTGAATTGATTTCTGAATATTGAAATTTTACATAAATTTCTCTGAGCAGTTAAAAACTAAAATCCTGTTACAATTTTTTTTTTAAGGATACTATTTTTATCAAGTAAAAGCCATAACACTTTTTTTATTTAACATACTTCTTCAGGCAGTATGCCTGAAGAAGCGGTGATTTTTTTTTTAATGTAAATTATGCTTTCAATCAATTATCTAAAGTAAAAATGGTTTTGATTAATTTGTATTTACTGTATTTGTTGTATTCATACTTTTTATTTATACTATATTTCTGTAAATGTTTTATTATTAAATAATTGTAAATTTATTGTTCAATTTTCAGATAGAGGTATCAGGCAGTGATAAATATATATAGATAGCTACCTACATTTTTAGAAAACTTCAGTCAACTTCATTTCGTATTCATTGCATATATTACAAAACAAACAAAAATAGACTTGTTTAAAAAAAAAACCCACAAAGTTTTCCAAAATTTTTCTTTTTATATATTACTATGTACAAAATAATATATTGTTTAAACTTTTTTTTTTTTTTTTTTTTTTTTTTTTTTTTTTTTTTATTATGCTACATTTAAATTTCTTGGGTACAAAATTTGTATCATTTTTCAGAATCTATAAAAAAAATAGTTTTTTTTATTAAAAGGTTGGTGTGATTTATTTATTATTGTAAGTACTGGGTGGCCAAAATTTATTTTTAAAGTTTAACATAAATTCTCATTGGTTTTGTTGCACCCATGATAATTTGAGCCATTTATTGTATTCAAAACTTCAGTTTTATATTTAATATTTGTACTATACAAAAAAAAGTACAAAAATAGTAAAGATTTGTACTAATACACATTAATTAGGACAATATAAAAAAAACTCTTTTTCAAAAAAAATATGCTTTTATTCATTGTATGTATTTATATACCCTGATAAATACATGTATTAGTATGAAGTAGGTCCTTCTTTAGCAAAATGACCTCTTGAAGGTAATTTGGTATTGACTCCACTAGATTAGTGATGTATTCTTGATTTATGATTGTGGAACCACACTTTTATAGCATTAGTTATCACACGTTCTTTTGCAGTACAATCAGTCTTACCTAAACGTTCCTTTAAATTATTCCACAAGTCATCAATGGAATTTAAGTCTTAAATTTAAAGTCTTTAAGAATTTAAGTCTTTAAGTGAACTTCAATACCAAGCAAGCATATTAATTTGATTTTCCACATGAAAGTCTTGACCAATTTTGAATGATGATAAGAAACCAAGTCATGTTGAAATGTCTCATAAAAAGTTTGTATGACTAGAACAATCCTACATCATAGTATTTCTATATTCTTGGTTTAATTCATCATACCTTGAACAGAAAGTAAGCTTACTTACAGTGCCATTAAATTTCATTCAGGTAAAAATGATCTTCCAGTTGTCAGCAGTCCATGATTTATATTTTTGGACCCATGCTAAACATTCTTTCTTCATTTTAAGAGATAAAAATGATTTTTTCATGGTTTTCTTATCTTCCGACCAGCTTCCAGGAGCCTGTGGCATATAGTTGAATTACTAACATCAAAACCAGTTGAAAATAAATTTTCCTTACTAGAATTTTATTAGTTCTGGAAATAGTTTTCCATTTACACCAGATTTTCCTCTTCTTTTTGGAGATGATTATCCAGAATTTTGCACAAGTGATATCTCTCACTGTCATAGAAGTATAAGCTTTAACAGCAATTTTTAAACACATGAAAACAACACACATTACACAAATGCAAAAATTATCATCCACCTGCCACACTCAAAGGCTCACAATTAAGTCTAAAGTAACTACTTCCACTTTAAAACCAGTCAAACTGTTTTCTTATTGTGAAGATCAAACTGTCACACCACTTCAAGGTAGGTAAAATTAGTTTAAGGTGGTTTCAGACATAACTGGCAAATGAATACCAATTTAGATGCATTTTTAAAGGTTAAAGAAAATTTGTGTTTCACTGGTTTGCTTCTTTTTCATCTGTAAATTTTGCCATTTCAGATACTAAGTAATCCTTGATCCATTTTGCCCATACTTTTCTACATAGCTAGCACATTTATCATTTAAACGTGCTTGCAATTTATAAAAATTCCCATCATACAGTTTTTAAGTCTTCTTACTGGTTCTGCTCTGATCTTGTGATATTTAAAGTAATTTGTTTTTCTATTCATATTAGTGAAAAGTTTCCAGGAGATGTTTTCCCTTTATTACGGAAAACAACTCTGTAATTTACACTCATAAAAAAAAAAATTGAGTTATCTTTAGTTTATGATAGTAACATCTATATTGCTATTGTTGAAGTACATCATGAAATATTAAGATTATAAGAAGCAGATTTATGTACTCTAATTTTAATGGATAAAGGCTTCACCATAAAAATTGATTTTTAATTACAATGTTATAAAAGCCTTATGCCATAAAAAGGTTAATTAGTATTTTATTTTATTTTATAACAACATCAAAATTTGTAAAAAAAAACTTTATAGATTAAAACTATTAATTTATATTCATTTTGAAAGTTTGATCCTTTGGTTTGAATCACCATTGGTTTGGTTTTGAATCATTGATTTGCAAGGACATTAGTAATATATTGATGTAATAAATGTTTTGTGATGTTCTTTGATATCAATTCTACTGTTCTAGTTTGTTTTTTTAATTAGACTAAAATATAAATTTTATTCTGGTAAGTGGTTTTTTAGCGTACGTCCAGAAAAAGTAATACATTTTTATAAGAGATGAAAAGAATCAAACCTCTCTTTACCACTTGCCTTGTTAGTATCATGATCAATTTCTATAAAATAGGAGAATACTATGCAATTACATTTTATTGTTCTAGCCCACTTTTCTATTTTATGCAGGAATATTTTCTCTGCTGTATACTCAATATTTTGAGTATACTGCCCAATTTTGTGTAGATCTTAATTCTTTGTCAGGTGATCCTTAAAGAAGAGCTTTCCTTATAATTGCAGTTTTGCTGTATATTTTTATATTTTATTGTCGTTTTGGTTTATTCTTTCTTAAATTCTTAGTTATAGTTCATTATGATTCTCACAAGTTCTACTTGATTCTATTTGACATATCCTGAGTTATAGTGAGTGATTAACCTCATAGCTAATTGAAGCCGTTATTATAACAGTTGTTTTGTAAAGTTGAAATTGAGCTTATACTTTGATGTAAGTTAGTGTACAAAGGAAAAGGTTTTTCAGATCTGCAAACCAATGATCACATAAAAACATTTCAAAGATTCCTCACAGCCATTATTCTTTAGGAAAATGATTTTATCTATGAAATGATTATAATTTGTTTAATGCTCTTTCAGCACGTTTACAAAATTGCTTGAGTTTACTTATTATTAGTGTCTCATTATAAGATTGTCCAAGCAATGGAGATTTAGTTTTTGTTGCAGTGCTTTTGAGCTTTTACGTCTTGTTTTTTTCACTCTTGCCAGCAACTTTTTTTTTTTAATTTGTAAGAATCATATACATTTATTGATACTGTTGGCTGTTATTTACTAAGTTAGCCAACATTTGTTGAAAGTTATCTGTATCTAGAGAAAGAATCTGTAGATGAATGAAAAATTATTTAGCATAAATAAAAATCACTACATTTTTCAGTTATTATTTCCTCATGTACAGTTTATAAAAGGATAAAAAAGAAGAAGAATTGTAATTAAAAGCATAAAGTAACTAATAATTTGCATATTATTTGATAAACCTAGTGGTTTATCAGAAGATGTCACCATTTTTTAATGTAACATAATTAGCTCACAAAAAATATATTGAACTATGTAATGTGAGAAATTTAAAAAAATCATTTGTCATTTTGTAAATATGTATTTATATGGTACAGTGCAATAAAAGCTAAAGTGTAAAATTTAAATAATTCATTTGATAAAAATTTGAGTTCTTACACTAATTTTGTAACTGTGCATCCAATGAAATGTCTATTCCATACAAAAACTTTTGAGGCCACCTGGTGTGTATATCTATTTTAAAATGTATCTGCATAAATACTATTAGATTATCTATTATACTGATGTTTTTAATTTTCTTGTTTTTGTAATTATTTTATTTAATCTTTATTAATTGTAATTTACATTGTAAAGTAATGGAATATTCTTAAATAATATTATCTGACTAAATAGTAATATTACAAAATTAGTTAAAAATTTTAAAAGATAATTTTTTTTTTAGTTCAGGTTTCTTGTCTAATTATTTTCTTAATGTTACATCTTAATTGTACTTTTTTATTAGAACTATCTTCTCTTCAGATTTTTTGTAAATTTTCATTATGTCACTCTTTTATATGGCTATGTCATAAGAAAAAGAAAGAGTTACCAGAAAACACCGGTCAGTTACTTTTCTATGAGATTAATTATATAAACAGTTCTGCGATAAACAGAATGAAAATTTTATTTGTATAAATCTATATTTCAATGAGTGTGACACATAGATATTCAACATAATATTCGGTTCATTAATAAAGGCAATGGAAAACCACTTTACTCTTCATTTTCAGTAACAAAGCCTGCCATGTCATTTTATAGAATGACTTGCAACTCTGGTAAGATCACTTACAGTTGCATATTCTTATAGCATTAAAGTGACTTTTTCCTTTGTAGTAAAAAAAAAAGAAAAGTTTTTTATTAAAAAATACTATACAAGTATCAAACCTTGTTTGAAAAAAATTTTAACATCCATTTTGTAACCATTTCTGTGAACTGCTTCATAGAGCAGGCAGATATTCCTTTGCAATTAACACAAAATATTTTTAGGTATTCCCTCAATTTTGCCTAATCATATCATTACTGACCATCGTAGCTTTTTTAGATGGTTTTTTTTTCTTGCAAAATGTAGATAAATTATACTGTATATCAGAAAATTTATATTTAAGACTATACTCTTTTCTGTATTTAATTTTTAAAATCAAACTTCACTATGTTATTCCTAGCTCAATTATTTTTATATCTATTATCTTTTAAAAAAATTTTTTGCATCATTAATTAAGACTGTAAAAAAAAATAAATTATTTTTTAATGTTTGTCATTGTTTCATTGTTAACAACTTAATCCTTAGTTAGATGATAAGATTCTCATTTCTTTTCTTTCTATAATTATAATTGCTTAATATAAAAAAAAAATATAAAAAATTTGATTATTTTGTTTATTAAAACAAAATAATCAAATTTTTTTTTTTTTGCCAAAAGTAGAAGATTAATGTTAAATTCTTACACGGGCCATCACTATTTTGTTATTACAGTAAAATTTAGGTGCAAAAATACCATTTTAAAATTGTGGCTCCTTAAAATTAATAAACAAATATTGCTGGCTAGTCAGTTTAACATTTTTCAATTTTTTTATTTGTGGTAGTTATTCATTTTTTTTTTTTTAAAGTAAGACTTTCTTAACTATCATTATTACGTAGATAATATTACTTGTATATTTTATGTGCCTCTAATTTAAAAATAAGTATCTTATAAACATAGTATAAATTAATTTATAAATTCATTTTATTAATTAGATAATTGTTAATAAAACTATACTAATTAATAAATGTTTTAAATTAAAAACTTTTTTTCATTCATAATTGCTTAAAATGAAAAATAAATACATTAGTTTCAGGTTAATAATTTATAATTATGCTTTTGTATATTAAATCTATTGATGTGCTATGGTGAAAGTGATTGCTTAGTTGCTAGTAAATAGCATGAAAGAATTATTAGTAATAAATACTAATATAGTAATATATATTTTCACTGATGTAAAAGTTTATACATTTAGATTCTTTACTAAGTAAATTTATGTTTTCTTAAATTTTGTCAATACAAACTGGAATATTTAATTATTGAAGGTAAAATACATAAAACCAAACTCATTAGTTCTTATTTCTGAAACTCTTAATTGTCATCAAGAAAACATATACAATTAAGAAATAAAGTTAGAAATAACTTTTTGTTTTTTTTTTTTATAGTAATCATTTCACAGATTATTTTATATAAAACTTGTCGGGATTATACCTCGTTTAAATGTCAAACCACTTAGTTTTTCCATGTTTGTTTTTATATTTCAGAAGAAAGTACAATATCCAGCTTTATCATATTGATATTTTAGCTATTAGGTTTATTGAGCAACCATTAGACAGGAAAAAGAGCTGTAAAGGATACAACAGTTTTACAGATTCCTATTTTTTCAGCTTGTAGAATTTACAGGGTTGAGACTTACACCTATCGAGCTAATAATGAGAATGAAGGGATTAAAGATAAGGATCCTTATCCTTAAAGGATAAGACTGATAAAGGGAGGAATTAAAGATTACTTTTTTGATATCATATGCATTTCTTTTAAATTCCCTGGTTTTGAATGACTCTTTTGTTTCTGGGTATTTATTATAAAATTTAATTTCTCTGTTGTGAAAGTTTTTTCATAAGTTGTTATTTAAGAATCTGTAACATTTTTATTTTCTAACTATTTTAAATCATGTTTAAAGCTGATGTATCTATACATATAGCTAATATATATTTATATTAATATTTATAGAATATAAAGTTGAACACTTTAATCTTTTTAGGGCTATAAATAATGTACTGAGTTCTATGGCTTTTTATTGCAAATGATACAGATTTGTTTTTTTAAACAAACATATACTTTTAGTCAAACTTCGTCATAAAGTAATTTTATTAGAAAGCATAAGTAGCTAGCTACATTATAAGTCTAGTAATTAGTTATTTTAGTAGGCAAATCAAAACTTGATTTGGTGTAATATATATGCATCCCTACTCAATGATAAAAGAAACTTTTATTTCTGTGAACTCATTTTATATGTCCAGTTTTTAATCTTTTAATTAATGAAAGAATAGATGATAGTAACGACAGAATTTCATAATATTTAGTTGATGAATTAGTTTTAGCACCAATTTGTTAATCTTAATTTTAATAATTATTACAACTTGTTTCCCTTAATACAATATATTTCAAAAGTTGTTCAATTCTTTAAATATTTATGTAGATTACAACTTCACATAAACTTATAACTGGACCAATAAGTAATGTATTTACTAAATAAATTTCAATAAACTGTATAAAAATTTAAACCTATAATAAAATTAATTGAATTATACTTCATAGTAATTTCTTTTTCTAAATATTTTGATAGTACATTAGCAATATGTATTTCTAATCACATCCAGTGTTAGATAAAAGAAAATGTTATCAGAATGATGAACATTTTTAGTAGAATTTTTAATTCACATTCAAAAAAGATAAATATTTTTGCACTTAAAGACTAATTAGTAAATTAAATTTTAGAAAATATATTTAATTATATAACGTTCCTTATGTAAAGAATTATAATAAATATTTTTAAAATGTATAAATTCTGCAGTGATATCCGTAGAAATAGAAATGTTTTCTATTTTTGATTAAATTACTATAAATAGATTCAAATGAATGTTTACTCAGTTACAGTTTTATGTAAAAAAAAAAGAAGAAATAACATCATATTCTGCTGTGAGGAATATTTATTTTAGTTTAGAAAGAAGATTTTTAAATTTTGCTGATGTTTATTTCTTATTAAAATATATTCTCTTCATTATATCATTATATATGTTGACTATAATAGTTCCAACGAATATATCAAATAAACCTGTG
>JAAAKQ030114310.1:0-13967 GCA_010016005.3 Zanna intricata
TTACTGCTTCTAGCAGTTACTATAAACATCTGGCAAGTTCGATAACTGATTGCATATAACAAAGACTGAATTATTTAAATATTATTAACAAACAAATGAAATAATATTAACAAAATATTATTGTTAAATATAAAAATGAGATAATATTAACAAAATACCATTATTAAATATTATTAACATAAAAATTTAACTATGTTTATCATTTTAACTAGTTATAAATTTATTTTGTGGACTTTAATATATATGGGGAGTAATAATAATCTTGATAAAAACCTTGTACTACAATAGCTAAGGTAGTCAGAATTTTGTATAATATCCATTATAACACACTCAAAAGCTGTTAATGACATTTTCAGGAGAGTGAGTGCCTGCAATTTTACTAATGGTGGCCATTTTGAAAATCTGTCATAACCATCACTGCAATTCTGTTGTAATTCTTCCTTCCTAATAAATAAGAATAAAATCAAACTATTCAAGGTAAAAATCTTTTAATTTTATCTTTACTTTATTTTCCATTTTACTAATTTTCAAACTTCAAAAATATTATTTGTCAACCAGGTACTATTCATTGCCAACCAGGTTTCCATTTAAAATAAAACAAATGGCCACCATATCTGATTTTACAATTGTCAGCATGCAGATCCATAATGGCTGTATTTAGAGAAAAGTACCCAAGAATAAAAATGTCTTAAAATACTATTTTCTACCCAAAAATGCAATATAAAAACATGAGGTTTCCATTTGCAATAATATACAGCCCCCCCCCATAATGAAAAATGGCAAAAATTTCAAAAACAGTAGAACTACATTTTTATTGTGAGAGAAAATCTACAGAAGGTTCCCAATTTAAAGTTTCTCATAAAACTTATAGTTTCCGAGATCCCAATAGTGGGCATCTTGTGTGAGACTCTGTATAATAAAATAATTTGGTGTATTTCAGCGCCAGTGAAATCATTTTTTTACAATTAACCAATCTGAAAATTAAATTAATATTATTTAAATACCTCCATTTAATGTAAAATGTTGCATAAATTACCTGTTTTTCAATTACTTACAGTAAGATTATTGAAACATTTCATTTAAATTTAGTGGAAAATATTTAGACAAAATATTTTCATCAACTATCTAATAACATTATCACTAAAAGGTTTTATTCATCCATTTAAAAAAAAATTAAAACAGTATAATTTAATGAACAGAAATACACATAAAAAAGCACAATTGAGAGCTAACTTTGTAAACAAAGATTTATATGTTCATTTCAACAGTGGAAAATTTTTCTAACCATCTGTTGTATTTTGATATAAATGAAAGCTTGTGTCATTAACAAAATCTTTAATATGGTTAAAAAAGAAATAAACATGGGAAACAGCACATCAATGGAACATAGCAAGCAGTGATTGTCAAAGTGAGGGTTAATATTGATTCCTCAAAAATATACTGAAGTATATAGGATGTTCAACTCAGTGGTAAAGAATCAAATTCACTTTTATCTTTTGAGGAATCCGAAACTAATTAGTCATCAAAGTTGATGCTTAATGTTATTCATATGAACTTAACTAGCTCTTGAATATGAATAAGAATATAAATATGAATAACTCTTGAACATTCAGAGGGCTTTAACTGTTAATGTTCAGATTACTGTATTTACATATTTCTCCAAGTGTCATGTAAATAACTAATCACCTGCAAATTTAGAACTCTTGATACTAATGTCCACATCTTACACCATATGTATATAAAAATTACCTGTAAATAAATAAATATATATATAATGATATAGATATACAGACAGACAGACAGACTTGTGAAGGATAGAACTGTCCTAAAATTTCAAGTAAGAAATATAAGTCCATGTAGATTTTAAAGGATACTTTGTTTAAAACTGCCAATATATGTTGTATGTTAACTGTTACATTATCATATCTTCAGTTATTTTTCTCTCTATTGAAATCATTTCCAATTATATAAATGCTTTATTAATAATGACAATAGTGATCATGATAGATCACCAATTTCCAATATTCATTCATCTAAAATGCCATGATTCTTTGATGTCGATTTAGATATCTGGCCATTTGCACTATATGACAAATGAAAAATAATGCCAAAAATGATAATACACGTCAAAATAAAAGGTAAAATATTGGGAAGAGGTCAACAAAAAGGTGAATGTGGTGAAGATAAAGAAAAATAGACAACATTGAAAATGTTTTGAACAGGTAAAGAGGAACAACATAAGTTTGATATCACTGATAAATATCATTGTCTATATTAATTTTGGGTTATAGATAAAATAATGCAAACAAAATTTCAATTTTTATAATACATACACTTTTTTCTTAAGAGGAGAACATCGTTTGCTACTACTAGGTCGACTGCTGCTGCGACTTCGAGTTACTGGTTGTGGAGGAGGCAAAGAAGAAATTAGACGAGACCGTAAATCTTCCTTCTCTCTAATTAATTTTTTATGCCTAATATCAGCTAATCCTCTTTCAATACATTGTCGTTGTTCTTTACGTAACCAATCTACAGCATTCTGTCCACGCACAGCAGCATACGCATAATTAATTTCCCTCTCTCTATTCAATATGTCATTAGGATCTGGCTAAAACAAGAAAATAATATCTTACAGAAAAATCAGATTTAAAAAAAAAAAATAAAAACAACATACTTCATATTCAGATTCTTTATATAATTATACATCACTCTAAAACAAATAAAATACTCTTTTCAAAACTCATATTTTTATTTTTGAACCGGCATGTTTGTTACTACATGTTTTTAATTTATATTTGGTCGTTATTTACTTAGGAATGAATAACAATTTTTGTAATATACTATGGACAGAAGAAAAATCACCCACTATTTTAGGAACATGGTATAATATTAGTTATTTGGTCAATCTAAGGATTTTTATCTAAGAGGTTTTCCTTCTTTTAGCCTAACAATGACAAGAATCATACCAAAAATGTCTTGCTAACATGTAGCAAATGATATTTGATATTTTTTCTAGCAAACATACAAAAGAAGTTCATGCTTACCAACACCCCTGCACATTTTTTTATTAATATTAGATAATTCCTGGTTTAAATTCATTGAAATTTTACCTAGGAACATATTTTAAGTGTATGGTGCATATATATCACATCGATAAACATTCTGGAGGAATTATGAACAAAGATAGATGCTAACAAAAACAATTAATACTTGGAATATCTGAATGTATTCTAGCTTCAGTGACCAGATTGGTTAATGCTGGTGAAGTAAACAGAGACAAAACTACACATTTAATATGATATTGCACTGTCAATATGCAAGAAGTTAAACACGCACAAACTAGTATCTAATCTAATACTTTTATTTTGTTAACTGTAAGGAGTAAATATTCTTTAATAATTAATTTTAAATTGTACATGGGTTTCCACCACAAATGAACAGTTTTATCTACTCATATTCAAATAGATACAGTTCAGTTTAAATCAAAATCTATAAAAATTAGCAAACTATAATATAAATTAATAGGCTATTTTCACAGCGGAAATGAAATCAAGAATAAAATTTATTAGATTACATTATTTTTTCACCTTAACTCAGTTATTAGAAATTGTATTTGAATAAATGAAAAACATTTTATTCATACTAGAATGAGCTAATAAAAAATTAAGATACAAAAATATTAATTTCTGTATGATTATGAATTCATCATTTTGATGTTTGATAACTTATAATCAGCACATATACCTAGTGTAATCTTCATGTAAACAAATACATAAAATACAATCAATATATACTGAAATATTAATTTCTATTATTAAAACACATAAACACAGACAGTTTGACCTTTCTGTTAACTTATATTCTTATACTGATAGGAATACAATAATGAAATATTGGAAAAGCTCAGCTTTATAGAATTATCCAATTGAAGTGAAAATACATTGCTAGAAATTTATTAATATAAAAATGTGATGCAGTTACTAACTTAGTTTATATTAAATTAGCCCATTATGTCAATACAATTTTTCAATGGGTATTACTATAAAAGTGTTCAGAGCAGATAAAACAATGATAAACCATTAATCGTATTCCTAATGTTTAACAAGTAGCAAAGTAGGTTGTCAATACTATCACCACATACAGTCCTTTACTTTTATGTATGAAAAAAGAATGCGTAATACTTTTAAAGATAAAACTGAGTTTATATTTTTTTGAAGGTTTGCCTGAGATGACCAATACGTTTTGTATTTTATGTGGATGATGCCAGAATCAATCAACAGGCAAGGACTGAAAAATATGGTTCAGGTTATTTCAATGATTAAGCTTCAGCAAGTATACTAGTTTTACAATCCAAGATTTACATTGCTTTATTTGTTAACATAATGAAATAGGTTGCACAGGCAAGTGAATTTTCATCTACCTTGATAGTCAGACAGTAAACTGGGGTCCTCAGAACATACTTTTTAATTGTGAATTAGTTTGAGAGAACAACCAGACCTTACTAGCTCTGCTCACAATAAATTAGAGTTGCATTAGGTGCCAAGATACAATGTCACAAAGGATAATGAGCAAGCTGGGTATATGAATGAAGTTGTCTTCTCCAAAGAGATGCTTCATAGTAAAAATTCAACTACATCTAGAACTGATGTTTTTAAATGGATCTATAATAAGTCTGTAGAAGATGCTTAGCTGCCAAACAGATCCTCTCAAATTCCCACATCTGCTTAAGTAGGAACAGTTTGAAGAGGATTTTATTTGTTATTACTGGAGATGGATTATTTTGGAGCCATTTCAGTGTAATTTTTTTTTTTTTTTTTGTTTTACATTTACATTTCAGCATATTATGGGTTTACTTTAGAACTATGTCAAATATAATCAGTCTCTTGAATAAAAACATCATACAAAAACTTAGATCCTTTAAAGAAATTTTTTCAAACATTTTTCTGACTTTGTCTAAGGTTTATAGATATGCCTGATTTTGTTGAAAAATGTCTGGCATTCATTAGATAAAAACCTCACGTGAACATCAAATGACTTCCTTGTACACCTATTACATTACATATACACATTTTTTAAAATGAAAAGTACAATTTTATTTCAATAACTTTTGATATTTTTTTTTTTTTTTGTTATACTATTATTTATCATGAAATCTTTTTTACAATCATTGGTTAATAATTTTTAATAAATCAATTTACTTAAATTAAAAAAAGGGTTAAAAAATGAGATGAAGTCTGATTCGAACTGGACTTCATCTTATTGAGATTATAGTCAAATATAATTTTCAAATTTATTTTCTTTGGCAAAAATTTTATAAAATTTTGCTATAACTTTGGAACAAATGAAAATAAATACCACTTATGATACGGTGTTTAAAAGTTTTCGATGAGGGATTATAACTGCAGTTAAGAAAAGTCCAAAATCCAATTTTTTTTTTTTGATTTTGGGCATTTTTAATTCAGTTGACTGCAATCAAAAGGGGAACTGCAAAACTACATGTTACAACAATCCTAAATTCAAAATTTTAAAATTCTATGGTTAATCGTTTTTGAGTTAAGCGTAGAGATACTTACAAGCATCACACCAAAACTACACAAAATGGATTCAGGGATGACGAAAATGTATATTTCCACTGAAATCTAAAACCAAACTTTTTCGTGATTACAGTACTTCCTTGTACAAACTACAAGGAAGTAAAAAGGTGGTAGACAAGTTTTATGAAGTGTCCTGGGGGTATATCCCTATATCCTGTAAAAATGATCACTGCAATTTTGTTCAGACCAAGATAATAAATTATGAACAATAATTGTAACGTTTAAAAGGTAATAAAATAATTTGACAACTTACCATACTTCATTCTTACATTTAGAATGATATATAATACTTTTTTTTTAACTACAACATACCTGAACAGCAGCCTGTGTATGTGCTTTGCCAACATCTTTTAAACATTCATAGTACTTGTTTTGTAAATTATCAACTTTTTTACATTCCCATTGTTTCTTAAATGTTAACTTTTGCTGTTTGATACTGTTTTTCTGTTTTCCTTGTTCGTTGCGCACTTTTTCCCTTAAAGTACTTGCAATATCTTTAGATTGCTGACGGACCTAAAGGAAACAAAATCTGCTTATTATTCTAACAATTTAAATAAAAACTTTAATCCTACAACAGTTATGTATAATATGCATTGAAAACATATTATTCATATGAAATTGTGAAAGTTTAACAGTGTTATGGTACATTAATTACAAAGTATAAAAATCTGTAAACAAAACACTTGCTGGATAGCAAAACAAAACTTGATAACACTAAACATAATTATAATAATCAGGAATGACTCACTTTCAAATTATACTGAAATTATTTATAAAAATTACTTTTTCCACTTACTATTAAATTTTTTCCTATATACTTAAAATAATTTTGTAGAGAACATTACTAAATCAGAATTTTTTTTTAAATGGAAATTTAGATTAAAAACGTAGAAAAATATTAAAAATGTAGGATGACATGTTTCAATTTCAGACACTGTTTCAATTTCACATCAAATTTCATATCAGGGTATAAAATTGTATGCTTCAATCTAAATATTCACAGACAAGTTCCAAGGAAATCAAGATATTTTCAAAATTATTAAACAGAGAAGAAAAAATAAACCAAATAGAGAAAAAAAATTAATTTGAATAAGTAATTATCACAATCTATCTTCATGGAACAGTTTTATCATTTCAACATGTTATCTAAAGGTCCTAAGTTTGAATTCCGGTTTGGGATTTTCCATAACCAAAAAATTTCCATTTCATGTTTCTATGCCCAGGTTTAAAGCAAAAGTGGTGAACTGTAAGTATATATCACAAAAATATTATATTCTGGGACTAAGGTGCAATTTTCTATGCTATTTATTATACTGAAATATTTCTTCTATTTAAGTAGAACACTTCTGTACTGTGAATTACAGTGCTAATTCTGATCCCTTGAGCTGAATAATCAATGACACCTCATCACCACACCTAAAAATAAACTTAAAACAAATCCTTCATCTAAAGAGATGCAATGAGAAAAAATAGCATACTTATAAACAGGTCCAAAAATATAAATAACTGCTTAATACATTCAATGAAAAATGACATATTTTAAAATATAAATAACTAATATTATTGTTAATGAAGAAAAAATGAAGTATTTAATTAATATTTAAAAAATGTTTAATTATTTAAAATAAGATTGTGAGTAGCAGGTGTAGTACTAGAATTACAATTATGCTTTCCTTAAAAAAAAGAAGTATAATAACTTTTTATCATGGGTTTTCTTTCAATGATTTTTTGTTGAAAAATTTTTTTTATATTAATAAATAAAAACTATAACCCTTAAATTCTTAAGCATAAAGATTGTTTCAAAAAGGCACAATTCTATTCATGATACCAACCTAACATATAATTGCCATGCCTGACTGGGATTCGAACCAGGGACCTCCAGATGAAAGACCGAGAAGCTACCACTAGCGTCACAGAGGCTGGCATATCTTAAATTAAGCATTTAATAATTTAACACAGCTGAATAATAAAGTTCAAATTATGATCATTATGGTTTTCTGAAAGTTTATGAATTGAAATGATTCGTTTGTTAACCAGAATGGTTAAAGAAATGGCTAAACTTGTGATTTGCACATTAGTAAACAATTTTAACTTATTTAAGCAGTAATGCATATAATTTTGTTATTTCTTTGACCTAGTATGGTGCTTGCACAACAAAAAAGCTGTACAATCTCTTCATCAGTATTTTCTACTATTGAGAATATTTTCAACTAAATGGTCTCTAGGTGAAATAAGTGTATGGAGTAGTTTGTAGATAAATCTTCTAAAAGCAGACAATTTTTGTAAAACTTGATTGGTGAGGTATAAATAATTTTTTCATTGTTCGTTTTTGTATATTTTAAAAGTTTTTTTTGGGATAATGAGTTCAAAAGTATTTGTTTTTTCAGCTGTAAAGTTTAATTTGTGGTATATTTATATATGTTAGTTAATCATACTGTCTTGTTTTGTTGATAATGTGATCATGTAATCAAGTTATGTAATGGCACACGTGCCATTACATGTGTTTATTATTACATATGTTTATTATTGATGAGTAGATGTGTTTGTTATACAATGATTTTAGCCAAGATGCTGGAAATAGGGTAACCACCAAAAATGTCATAAAGTTATATCCAATATTTGTTTTTTAATAATGTTGAAAATAATTTTTTTGAGAAGTTATCTTATGGTACTTTGTTTTTAAACAAAAGCAATGTTTTCAATTACTGGGATAACACTGTAAAAGTGTGTTATGTCAAATGATGCAATATTAGTGGAGTATGTTGATGTTTTTTTATAAAGTCTGTGCTTTTTTTATGTATTAGGTGAGCTAGTGGGCAGGGGAATTTGAGTTATTTATGATGAAGGGCCAACATCTCAGTCAAATTATTAAAAGAAATGTCTTTTGTGTGGTTGATATACATGTCCACATACATATACATGTTCACATGATATACATGGTTGATATACTTATCGGTATAAGCTGGATGGCATCATTGTTGCATACTGCCAGCAACAACACAGTGACTGGTCCACTGGCTGCGATTCAACAGTGCCAAATTACTGTCAAAGCAATAATAATTTAATTTTTGATCGGTTACAATGTTACTGATAATTTTAATTTTTGTTAAATTATTTTTGTTTTACAAATTGGTATTTTTAACTTTATTTAATATAAACATATACTATATAAATAAACATACAAAAAAAAATTAAAAAACCATGGCAGTTTTAAGAAGCATGGCATTTTTCATATGCTACAAATTTCCTTTTGGGCTAAATGATCAAAGCAATAGATGCCTGCACATCTCATTTAAAAAAAAAAAATAATCATGTAGAATAGTACAAAATATAAAGAATAATTTATTCAAGTGGCTTGAATGCTGCATTACATTGAAACATTTTTCAAATAAATCTACACCTTTTACCTCGAGTGTATAATTTCGTTTCATGCTTATTAGCACATAAGCACAGATTGTGTATAACACCTTTTGTTTTACAAGAACTGATTAGTTGTTTTGCTATTGTAAATGTTCAGTAAATTCATTCTAGCAAATAAAAATGATATTTTTATGAAAATAGTGACAACAATGAATAAAGGCTTCAGCTCGCATGAATGATTTCTGAGGAATGGAATATTGTAAATAAATTATGGCGCAGTGGCAGCAGTAATGATGCATCATACAACTATTATGTTATTCCATCGCACACCATGACAAATTTATATTATTTTCTACAAAATGCAACTGGTGCCGATTAATGGAAAATATCCTTGTTTATTATTATTATTTGCAAGTAATATGTTATTGTCAACATTTACACAGTTTATTAAATTAGTGCTGTACTCATTAATTATAATTATTTTGTTAATAAGCCTACTGAAAAAAAAAAAAGAAAAAGTGACATTATCTAAGTCCATTTTCAATAATGAAGCATTAAAGTGATACATGCAAGGCAGTTTCCACAGTATTATGTAATGTTTGAACTAAAGATTAGACATTTTGATACACACACATGCATACTAAATTCAGCATTATTCCTCAAATACCATGTAATATCATGGTTTTATTGCAGTAATCCTTATATAATTTTAAAAGTTGGTTAATTTTTTTGGAGGGAAGGAGTTAGCATTCACTTAACGAATTTAATGAACTTCACTCCCATTGTTCTGCACTTACTCATAAAGTTCAACATACTTGTTTCACTCTAGAATTACTTACTCAATGTACTTTAATGCACCCTCTACTTATTTGTTAAAAGTTATTCAAAGGGCACACTGTTAATCATCATTATTAATTAATGCTAATGTGATACTATTTAATTAGCAATACAACCAAACATAGTTTTCAACATCGAACAATTTTATTTTATAAAGAATATAAAATTTGTAGCGACTTCAACATGGCAGATATTAAAGACCTAACCTAATATAGCATCTTCTTTTTGTAAAATTATAAAATAATTTTTATTTTAGTACTGTTACTATTTTATTTAGGTACTGGCAGGTTTTCGTATTTATATTTTAATGTTAAACCTGATGTAAAACAAAGTAAACATTACAGTAAAGACAACGAAATCACTGCAGTAATAAAACGAATAAATGCTGCTTGAATCTAGGTACGAAATTTAAATACAGAAAAATAAACAAAAATTTCACTGCAGTACCTGTTGAATCCGTAATTTTCGTCGTCTATCCCATTCATTTTTTTTGGCGGCTTCAATATCAGTCAGTAACATTTTTCTACCTTTACAGACACCAGATAATGGACGGGCCGATACAGAGACTTCAATGGACATTACTTACGCAATAAATTATGCAGTTCGTCAATGATTTACTTAATATTTAAAACAAAACTGATATTATACAAACATTAAAGTGCAATTTATAAACAATTAAAGTTAAATCCCATATCGACTTTCTAAAGTTTAAAAGTTGATCAGCTGATCCGATGTCAGTCAAGTCCACCAACATTAAATTCTCAACTGTCAGAAAAAAGTCGTTAAATCAGTAGAATCATTCTTGTATGACTTTAATTATTTAACCATAATTAGAAACACTAGTATACATCAAGGAACAGTAATTAATATTGAAATTACTTAACGTTGGATTCAGGATTAATAATAATAAAAAAAACAACTATTCGACGTAAGGAGCCCAAATATTAAGAAAATCATAACTGATAGTTAATCTACTACAGTTAAAATTTTTAATATTAATAAAAAAAATTCATAAATATTCTAATATATTTGGAGGATCATATCATTTTTTGAGAATTGTCAATTGTATTCTGTACTAACTGAGAATATTTATTCTCAAAAAAATAAAGAAATATTTCATTGCTCTTAAATTCTTTTGTGCCGCTGATCTGAACCAATTTAATCACATCTTTATATTAAAATATTAGTAATATTTAATTATGTTTCTATGATAAGGAAACGTAGTAAGATGGGTAATGCTAGTAGTAAGATGGTAATACTGCTTATGTTTGCCAGATCCCAACTTAAGCCATCAACTTTTAATATGATCTCGTTAAAATTCGTTAATGTCAGGCCCCATTATTCATGGTTAAAACACACTAATGTTTGAAAAGTAAAATAAAATTTATAATTTATTTAGTGAAATAAGAATTCGATTCGATTAATATGAATTAATTGATTTTTTAAAGGTAAATCGATGTGTTTTTAAATTTGGTGGTATTAAAACTAAATTATTAAAACTTTGCAAATAAAATTTCAGTAAAAAAAAAATTTAATTTAGATTAGCATCATTGTTGATCACTTTTTCTGTGAATAGATTATTTTTAAATTTGCCCCTATTTCTTTGACATAGATTGAAAACCATTTTCTGCTTATTCAGGTTTTTTGTTAGTGCTTTAGTAATTATTTACATTTTCTCCCTGGCTCTAAACTGTGATATTACATAATAATCTTAACTGAGTACGAAGAATATAAAAACGTCTGTTTTAAGTTGTCACTCATAAAAAAAGTGCATAACTTAGTTCAAAAAAATTATTTTCAGATTAAAAATAGTCTGCAGGAAGCTGTGTGTCTGGCTCTGGTATCATGATCTAGTTAGTATTCAAACCCATAAAAAAGTAACCACATTTATAAGGATTTAAACCTTAGAACTTTCAACTTTGAAATCAGCAGATTTGTAATGACAAGTTAACCACTAGACCAACCTGATTGGTTCTGTGTATGGCTGCTGATGCTCAGAAGTGTTGTAAAACTGTGCTATTGTGTTGCACAGAGCATGATTTCTCCTGATTGAGTCAGCAGAATATGAATTCACCAAATGTTTGACTAAATGGTACTTCTGGTTACTGTACCTAGGCACATTTGCTCTAAATTCATGTTCATTCTTTCTACTATTAGCAAATGAGAAGCAGTGCCAGATCCACACTAATTGTTAACTATTAGGTGGTTGTAATTTGGAAAATGCAAACAATTATAAATCATCCAGTAGTCTCTAATGATTTTAATGCTGGGTAAAAGGTACCATTTAATTATTCTTAATATTTCATGAGGTGGAGCTGGAACAAAGAAACACTTTTTACTGACATGCTTACTGTTGAAGATCCAGTAACTATAAATCAACCTACCTCTGTTATATTTTCTATAACCTACTTTTGTTTTCTTTATTTTTACAGTTATTCATTCCATCAATCACTGAAGACTCCTGTAATACAGCATGCACAAAACTTCATGAAGGTTTCAATTCCAATCTGCATATGTACAAGAAGATATGCCAATCTCGTTAACACAAGAAATCTTGATGTGGTGGTTACACTGTTATCGAAAACACAATAAATCAACAAAGCTAAGTTTTAGTTAAATTATGATGAAAAAATTGCTACCTTCTGATAAAATAATTAACTAAGATAATGAAATTTACCTCCATTGCATGAAAAAACCTGATCATATGAACATGACAAAGCTATAACTGCAACTGAATTACATGATCCTCAAGTGTTGACCTTCAGACTTATAATAACCGTGTTACTACCTGGAAATGACAATCTACTCATTCCACTGCTTTTCTGAGTCAAGACATTTTTCCTTATTGTTTGCAAACATTTAATAGAATGAATATACCTCAATATCAAAGAGTTTACTCGCAGGAGAGACAATAAACAATTGCCATGTTGTAACTGTAACAGCTGTAGGGACTGACTGATAAAAGAATAGATCCTACAGCTGAATTCTATTTATAAAAGTAAAATTTAAGGATAACAAACTTCCATGCCAGTTTATAAGAGAATACGAAGAATCAACTGGTTTTCCCTTGTATTTTTTATTAAGCCAAATGTACAAATGCTTATCATCATGCAAAATCCTCTGAAACACAGTGGTAAGATTCAGTTTTACAGTGATAGCTTCAATCTTTTTTCGACAAGGACTGATTGTGAGATGAGCATTATTACTCTAAGAGAAATCAATACAGATCCTGGTGCTTCTTATAACTCAGATCCTTTATATACAGCACAATGATAAGAAAGTTGAGGACAGATGTATAAAGCAACAAATTAAATAACCTTTTTTGTTTTCAGTGTTGCAACTTAAGTAGAAGAAATTAAAAAAAAAAAAAACAAGTATTAAACAAAATTTCAAATCAGTGTACTGAAATGATAAAAAGTTACAAAAATTTATAGCACTTTTGTTTTTTTAGGAATAAGTGCATTATTATTACTGAAAATTTCTGTAAGTGTTGAAAGTTGTTCCCATCCTGATAACACCTTATGCAGGGAAAAATAATGAAGCAGATAATCTAAAACAATGAATAAAATACAATTTTTAAAAGTCAAGATTTTTAAGATTCAGAAGTATTTAAAAAATATTTGTAGATATAATTCTCAATTTTATTCTCACTGTTGTTACTTTTAATGAGCTAAAGAATATGCTCAAATGAAATTTTCATAAAGTTTAACCCTGTACTACTTATCAGTCTCTTTTCACTCAATATCTTTCCCCTTTTCTCTAATTTAAAAGAAATTACCAGATTATACGAGTATCTTAATACAGAAGCTACTTCACCAAATTTCATAATTATGGGTTAAACCAAGAGACATACATTTAAGATATAAACCAAGACATAAATCCAACTACATACATTACTTTTATATTTTAAGAGGCATGATGAATCTTTCATTACCTAACAGGCACTTAAAGTAATATTTATTTATTTATTTACATAGAAAACACAGTTACTAGATGTATGGTAAATAAATTTAGTAGCATGTGAAAAATGCCATGTCTGAACAGGATTTGAACCAGGACTTGCAGATGAAAGGCCAAGATGCTACAGCTCTGCCTCAGGGATCAGCATTTAATATACTTATAATACAGCCAGTGAAAAGAAGAGGTATAATATCTAAATATAACTGGGTTGTAATA
>JAAAKQ030114321.1:1395-13967 GCA_010016005.3 Zanna intricata
CACTAAAAATATTTAGGCCTGATATATTCTTATAAATCTTTAGAAAAAAAATCACATGTTTTCAGATGCATGTGAATATGAAGCTTTAATGTTAATATTTACATTATACAAACAAATGTTTCTGTCATTTGGTGGAGTTTTCTTTAACAATAGCACATAGAAGAGAGTACAATGAAAGATTCAACAGATTACAGTAAATAGACAAAACATCTTAGAAATTCATTAAAGGTTATGTCTTATGTTAGTAAATATAGTAAATAATACAGGTGGGAGGGATATGTTCTGGCAACTTGCCTTATATGTTCATTGATATTAGTTAATTGTAGCTATAAAGAAGTTTATTTTTAGAATAAATTTAATTAATTAGTTTTAAATTATTTTTCAATAGCTTTAACGTTTGTATGCGCATAAAAAAATATATATATAAAATAGAAATGTAAGAATTTTCCTTTAGATTTATTGAAGTGAACAGAATTTTTGTTTTCCTAATCAGAATCCTACCTGTTTGAGAGCTATAAATTTTATATGTGTATCTTGTTCTTTTATTTTCCTGGAATAATAGTTCTAGAGCTGCAAGAAGAAAAGTATGGTAATCAGCCAAAATGGGATGTGGGTTTCTTGCATTTCTTGATGTTTCATGACCCAAGGAAAAAAGAGGGAATGTTTTATGTATGTACATACTCATTCGTATGTTGGCATGTTTGAAGCTTAATAATTTTTGACAGATAACTAATTTGAATGAAATTTTGTACAGAATTGTGTATATGGGCCGATTTTTTTGTAAAATTTTGGGTCACTATCTGCAGGAGGTGAGGGTGGTTGTGATAGGGTCAATTTTTTCTTAAAATTTTGCCAATATAACCCCACTTCATATTAAACTAAGTATGTACATGCATGCTTGCTTATCTTACTATTTTTAATAAAAATTTTCTGGCATTCTCCAAAAATAAATAACTGCCCTTTTATTTATTGCATATTTTTTAACGAAATCTTTTTAAATTGGTTATGAAGAATTTTAGTAGTTTAAATGACCCAAACAAATATTCTGTAAGAAGTAGTGGGGTATCGTTTATATTAAAAATATTGTTTTTTCGAGTTTTAATGTGAAACGTTTTTAATATCGCACCGAAACATACAGATACTAGAACATTGTAGCGTAAAGAAAAGGTCTATATGGTCTTGGGTTAATAATTCCCTACTATTAAGTCTCAGAGACGTACATGCGTTGTCATTTTATAACTTACATGCTGGTCAGCTCGCCTATAAGACGTTTAAGTTTGCATCACTGGGAAGCGGGTTGGCGCGTAGGGGACACTGCAGATCGCCCTAAACTGGAGCTCTCGTTCATTTTCATTCAGTGTAGCTCACAACTGATGTGATAGCATGGTGATTCATGTGTTTGTGTTTAGAGTTTGTCGAGATAGATAGATTTAAATAATAAGTATTTTGGACAACATTTACGTGTAACAAAGTATAAAAATTCAATATGCCAGCCGGCTTTTTACGCATATCGTTGGAAAGGGAAATTTAAGGGCCACGCACAGGTACCCCAGTGTCCGGTACCGAATGAGTGAGACTGTTTTGACACAGTCTCAAAGCTGGCGTCCACCGGGCTGGTCTAGTGGTTAGCGCGACATCGCAAATCAACTGATTTCGAAGTCGAGAGTTCTAAGTTCAAATCCTAGTAAAGATAGTTACTTTTATACGGATTTGAATACTAGATCGTGGATACCGGTGTTCTTTGGTGATTGGGTTTCAATTAACCAAACTTCTCAGGAGTGATCGACTTGAGATTGTACAAGACTACACTTCATTCACATTCATACACATCATCCTTTTAAGTAATACCTTACGGTAGTTCCGAAGGCTAAACAGAAAAAGAGAAGTTCCAAAGCTGGCACAGGGCGCTCAGTCAATGACGCCAGCACCTCACGCTGTTTATGCCTTATGTTTCTTACTTCTCATATCACAGACCAGTGTTGAACAGAATTGTCGTCGAAATAAATATCATGTACCATTTAGTGTGTGTTTAATGTTAAAATTAAATTTAGTAGCAGTCAATGACTCGCTGATGTACAGACCGACCAATTTATCTGTAGAGTTGGCCAAATGAAGAAACCAAAATTGTTCATTAGAGTTTGTTTTGTTAAAAAAAAAAATAAGATGGTAGCACTCCTATTTAACGCTACAGATAAGTTGGTCGGTCTGTAGTTTGGAGGAACTTCATTCAAGGTCTGTAACGTTTCACGTAAAACCAATGGCCATGCGCCCCGGCATAGCCACACCCGATGTTTTTTTTTATCGATGGATTGACTTACTTTTCTTCTTTCCTTACTCCTTACTGTTCTGTGCTATAAATGTTTACATTTCAACATTTACTCTATTTTACTTATACGCTACTTTTTTTATTACATATATACAGTACTCTAGTTTTTTCCTCTATTTAAGTTATAACTTATTAAAATTTTCTTTAGTTACCGCTTTTTTAGGATCATACATCACGTTTCAGTCAGATACATTCATAATTTTGTTGTTGACATTTATTTGAGTCGACGAATGTTTTAATTTGTGAAAAAAAATGGACGAAATAGAATACAATTTTTAAACCGCATAGGGAACTTAAACCAATGTGGATAAATATTATAGTGAATTAGCTGCACTGATTAAAAATAGTTAACAATTGATTTGTCAATTTTCGAAGCTGTCATGCCTATAAACAACACTGCTTTTTCCGAAAGGCTTATTGAAGTTAAAATCCATGATGGGAAGTAATGGCAGATTGAAAGTGTATGAGATCACTAAGATTATCGTCTTAAATAAACCGGTGCATTATAATATACAAGAATATTTACGTATGGGAAAAGTATCGTTAATAAATAAATAAATAGTGGGTGCCGTGTTTATTCATAATCATGTCATCACCTCTTTCGGGAAGCGAGTACCAATTTTTTTTTACTTTTTTTAAAAAAATAAGTATCTGGTGGTATTTGTAGAGGTTTATAAATATAACCTAACCAAACTTGTCTTTTTATTTTCCGGAACCACCATTAAGTATTGATTCAGAATGAGATGAATGACAATTTTTTTAACTTGTAAAAATGCCATGCCTGACCGGGATTCGATTCGGGACCTCCAGATGAAAGCACGAGACCATTACCACGGAGGCCGGCTACTCATAATTTAAAACTAAAGACAGTTCATGTTCACCCCCAATCCTCACTGTAAATTGCAATCTATTACACGATTTGATCAAATTTATAAGATCTTGGGATGAACTTATTTGATTTTCAATTAGGCGCCGAGATATCGGCGGACTCTCTTAAAACAAAAAGTCAATGAACGTTAATGATAATTAACTTTTAGCAACTACCATTAACGGAAGTGGCAATAAAATTACAAAAAGCAGTTTCTTATTGCACACTTCTGAAATCCCGGCATAGAGGTTTCCCAAGGCCTATCTTATAGAACCTCGGATTTCATGTCCGGATTACTAAACTTCTAGTCTCTAATCACTATTGAAGATTATTAAATGTAAATTCGAGAAGTTGTAAAACGTAAAAAAATGTTATTCAGAATATGTAGGTTATATTTAAGAACAAAAAAGAGGTACAATGACTGAAGTAACGTTTTTTAATTAGTATAAAATAACAAGAGAAAGTTTACGTCGAAATTACTGAAAAAGTAACGATAATATTTTATGAAACATTTGCTTCAGTGCTGCTCTTTAATATTACGTTATCTTTACACCTTCTAATTAATAAACACCATCTAATTGAAGTATAAAATTAAATTACGACACTACATTAACTTAAACGGCATTGTCAATAATTTACCAAACTTTTTTTTTAGCCTACTACTTCAGAGGATGTTATGTATGAATGTAAATGCAGTGTAATATTGTACAGTCTCAGGGTGACTATGCCTGAGATGTGTGATTAACTGTAACCCAGCCACCAAAGAACACCGGTATCCACGGTCTGGTATTCAAATCCGTATAAAAGTAACTGCCTTTACTAGTAATTGAACTTTAGAACTCAGCTGATTTACGATGACCAGTTTAACCACTAGACCAACCCGGTGGATTACCAAACTTAACCTTTTCTTTTTTTTCTTATCCTCCGGGACTACCTTTATGTATTACTTCGGAGGATGAGATGTGGATGATTTGTAGCGTGTGAAAATGCCATGCCTGACCAGGGTTCGAACCAGGGACCTCTGGATGAAAGACTGAGACGCTATTACTCGCTCCACGGAGGCCGGAATCAACTTAGGCGACGCTTGCTAGTCAATATATTAAATATATTTTGAGCAGTGTCATAAACGTTGATGAAATTTAACTATTACTGAAAGCAAGTTACAGTCAAAACATACAGTGAGAGGATCTCAGTAGGAGAACACGTCTATAGAAGGCGAAAACTGTTTTATTAGTAAGAAATTTTTATTGACTTATATTGTGAAGAATAAAATTATTGTAGTACATCTTTTCTGAGCAGATTTAAAAGAGAAAATGAAGAAAAAACTACCACATTTGATAAAAAAGAAGATTCCTCCTACAGTGAAACTTTTTTACAATTGTATACCAAAATTGTTTGAATTTCATCAAGAAATTCTTCTAAGCGCCAGTTTTAGCTTTTTCGGTGTATTATATACTTTAAAATATGACGTTTAGCTAGCTTCCTTTGAGTAACACGAAGTTGCTTCGCACCGTCTGGCCGTACCGTATAAACTCCTTACAATTTCAAGTAGTTAGTCGTATTACGTTAGTAATTAGATACAGAACCGTTGACGGGGGCCTGATAGTGTTCTTCTGGCTAACATTAACGCCAATTTGATAAATTTTAGACATCGGAGGCATTGTTCAGGGTATGTGGCACCCTATCGGTTTACGAGGTACAAACAGAGTCTGGCCAGCAAAGAAAACCCGATTGAGAGTGCATATCACCTTCATTATCACTCTCTGAGTGAGCTGAATTGGTAAGAATTTATTGCTAAAGCTTCCTACGAAATTTTCTAAGATTCTTTCTTGATAAGGGTAATTTTTTACGTAAAAATAACAGCTTATACTCATAAATAATGTTAATATAAATTACGTTATTACAATTATAAATTATTGACAATACCGTATAAGCTAATGCATTGTCGTAATTGAGTTTTATACTTCAATTAGATATCAAGATGTATTAGTACAAAAGATAACGTAATATTAAATAAGCAGCACTGAAGCATGTTTCATAAAATATTATTAACTTTTTTAGTAATTTCTACGTAAACTTTCTCTTGTTATTTTATACTAATTAAAAACGTTACTTCAATCATTGTACCTCTTTTTTGTTCTTAAATATTATCTACATATTCTGAATAACATTTTGTATGTTTTATAACTTCTCGAATTTACATTTAATTATCTTTAATAGAAATTACAGACTAGAAACTTAAGCACAGGCTTTAAAATACGTGACCCTTGTTCTATAAAATGGGCTTGGGAAGCTACTACGCCGGGATTACAGAAGTGTGTAATAATTAGCTTTTTAAGTTGTTTTATTCAATTTTTATATTACCACTTCCGTTTTTGATGGTTGCTTTTTGTTTACCATCATTAACGTTCATTGACTCTTCTTCTTCTTTTAAAAAGAGTCCGCCGTTTTCCCGGCGACTAATTGAAAATAAAAAGAGGGGTTTTTCCAACATCTTAATTTGACCAAATGGCTTATATGTTGGGGATGAAAATGAACTGTCTTCAAGGTATATCTTTTGAGGTTATAAGTAAGGAAAGTACCATTCACTTTAATTAGGGCTTTTTTTTTATAAATATATAGATCTATGTATACAATTCGTGGCTCGAAAATCTCCTAACTACTTGATCATTTCATTGTTCTTTGATATAATTGTCGCAATGCAACCTTTTCAATTAAAAATTTTTAAATCGCTCCTTTCTTGTTGCTTTGGGGTATGGCAGGCTAATACAAAAAAAAAATTTAAGGTAGGAGAGCATTCGCAAAATCTATTTTTCTATGATTATGTAGAAACTTTTTATTTAAGAATTCTCATATTTTATTAAAGTGCGATATATAGAACTAAGTGAAGTTAGATAATATATCTAAAGTAAAGATTAGGTAAGAACCTACTTGAGTTAATTTTCTTTAGTGTTATTTTTTTATATATGACTATTTGTTTATCTCTTTGCCTTCGAAAGACCCGCAGCATATATTATGCTGTAATATGAATAATATATGTTAGTCGATACTACTAATTATGCACAATAAATTTTTGTTTATTTGATGTGGTTCAGTCATGAATTATGTATATTAACGAATATAAGGACCGATAGAAGAATTTGTAAATTAAAAAAAAAAAATACTGACAAAAAAGCTGTAATATTTTATTGGCTTTGGTTATTGGTTATTTATTCTCATAAAGTGAAAACATTTCTTTCACGTGAAAAAGGTTACCTAAGATTTTTTTTTGTGGTGGGTGTAATTTATGATAAATTTTGTTGTAAAATTATCATTATTCTTTAAATAAACAAAAAAAAAATCGATATTTTAATTTCTATGCTCCCACCTTCAAAATCACCTTCCAAGAAATTTTTTTAACCTTTCTACGATTACTATGTTTAAAGGAAGAAACTAAAAAAATTCACTAAAATATGTAAACCTGCATGAAAAGTTGCTAGCTGCAATTTTTTATCAGAATTATAATGAAAAGTGAGATGAGGTTGTCACAGTTTGATCCACTTTTTTTTTATATTATGTTTCAGACTTTTTCACTAGTCAGTTTTTTGGGTTTCCGATGTATCCGCTCAGTAAAACATACATACATAAGGCAATATTTTATTTGCATAAATGCACTTGCAGAGATTCACACTATAAAGTACGAAAGCACGTAAAACTAAGAAAAAAAAATCAAAATCATGTAATATTAAAACACAGAGGAAAATAAAAACGAAACAATAATATAATTAACTTATGAAAAGAATTTAGGCCCTTCATCAGGCTCATCACTTATGTCCGAGCTCAAGAGTCACTCAGACTCTCCCAGGTCCAGCGCGTGATAACCTTTAAGAGGTCGGACATCCTCATTGTTGTCTAGGAGATTCAGCGCTGTACTTCACTTTAACTAGCCATTTTTTGGAATGTGAACCGATTCGCTTGATTTCCTCGCCGACATAAGGCAATTCCAAATAGTTATGAATTTATTTCTTCCGTGCAAACCATGACGCCTCTGTAATGATTCTCGCCAACTTATTCTGGAAGCATTGTATAACCAAAAAGTTCGTTGTACCTCATACTTCTATAATAAACGTACAAATGGGTTTCAGAATGACCTTGTATATTGAAAGTTTGATGGACAGCGACAAATTTTAATTGATCAATAAAGCATTTAAAACTGATTTTTAGCTGTTTCTCTTCTCTTTTACTTAGTTCTTCCATGTCATGCAATGATAAGATGGAACTCAAGGTACTGTACTCGGTCAGAATGTATAATGAAATCGCTGTCTAGCTTAAACTAAAATATTACTATTATTCCTTGAAGTTCGATGTTTACAAAAAAAGTTGATATCAGATGCTCTGTTGCTCTATAACTGGCATTCACTATGCTCAGCATCCTTAGATAATATTCCTCAGTTTCCTTCTTGTTCATGTCGACGAAACTGAGTAGTGTAAATTGCTGACCACTACCCGAAAAGAACTATGTTAAGTAAAAATAGCAAAATAACACTGCTACATGTAAAAATAGTAATTGATTTTAATAAATAATGTAAATATAATTTATATATATATTATTATAATTATCAATTATTGACAATACTATATACTATAATTATCAATTATTGACAATAGTTAATGTACTGTAGTAATTGAATTTTATACTATAATTAGATATCAAGATATATCAGTATAAAATTTAACGTAATATTAAAGAAGCAGCGCTGAAGCAAATGTTTTCATAAAATATTATCATTATTTATTTTCTAATTTCGACTTAAAAATTTTTCTTGTTATTTTATGTTAATTAAAAATTTGATTTAAATTTGTCATTGTACCATCGTTTATTTAAAAATTATTTATATGTATTGAATATCATTTATTAGGTTGTATAACTTCTCGAATTTACATTTAAGAATCTTTAATAGAAATTAGAGACTAGAAACTTAGAAGTCGGCTATATTATTTAAAACCCTGACCCCATTAATTTGGCGTTGGGAGCCCCTACGCCGGGAATGCAGAAGTGTGCGATCAAAGTCAAATTGCTTTTGCAATTTTTATTGCCACTTCCGTTAATGATAGTTGCTTACAGTTACCATCATTAACGTTCATTGACTGCTTTTTTTGCTTTAAAACAGTCCGCCGTTTTCTCGGCGCTTAATTTAAAATCAAATTAAGCAACGCAAAATAGCGTATATAGTCAGTATGCTGAGTTTAGCCTACCCTAGATCTTATTTTAATCAAATCGTGAATATATCACATTTTCACCACCCCCCCCCCCCACTTAATTGAACGATGGTGTTCAGTTTATTAAAGGGATAGTGTGTAATCCTGTTAGGAAATTATTGGTTACCTGCCAATTTTTTATCAAATTTATAATGAAAAGAGAGGAGAGGACACAGTTTTAAAAATTCATTTTTAGACTTTTTCACCAAATAAATTAGTTTCTAATGGTTTTTTATCTACTTTTTAAGAGAAATAAAATATTACACTTTAGATTTGCATGGTGGGATTGGATTTTTTTAATGTAGTTTTTTATAGATATAATTAATGTAGATTGTACAATTAATGATTAATGAAATTAATTGTGTAATTAATGTAGATTAATTTTTTTAATGGAGTAAAAATATTACATTCACTTAAATTAGGTTTTCATATATAGGTCTATACTATTATTTAAAAAGAGAGGGTTTTTGTTTGTTGGGATAAAAAAAGTATTCAAAATTAAAACTAAATTAAACATTTGAAGTCAAATAAAAGCTATTAGCTTTATGCTTGCATCAACTTTTCAGAATGTCTACCATCAACCTGAAAACACACTTCAGCACAGCGAGTTACAGATGAGGTAGCATTCTAGCATTGTGGGTTGTTTTTGATTTCTTCAATAGTCTACATAATTGTTTATAAAACTTCATTTGCATTTTTTGGTTTTTCTTATATGGCATATTTAAATATTTGCGCAAAAAAAAATTACAAGGTATTCTTATCAACTAGCATTCACCTCAACCAATCCAGTGGTTAGGAAATGTTTCTTTCAGATAATGAATAACAGGACAATAAAAATGGGCTGGTGTGCCATCATGTTGAAAATACTTATAAATTTTTGTACTAAATGGAATAACCTCTAAAAGTGCTGACAGCTCATTTTGAAAAAAGTTCAGTTTACCATTATTTATGAGTTTACTATTGAAAATGTGAGGTCCAATAAGACCAATTATTATTATCCTAAACCAGACATTTAATGAAAAATGGTGCTGGAAATTAATTTCAATGGTTTCATGAGGATTGACATGTTTCCAAAGATGTTTGTTTCATATTGCTTATCCCAATTCGGTTACATGTTGTTTCATCTGTAATTAATATCAGCGAGATTATTGGTTGTTTTATAATAAACACTGACAATAAATCAACTACAGATTGGAATCAACTTCTTCAAGACATTGAACTAGTTGAGGGATATATGGATTGCGATACCTTCATTATATTGCGACATTATATTGCCATATAATGTCGCATGGAATCCCCAAACATGCACATAATCTATGCATACTTTGCTTAATCATACTTAGACTTTACTTTATCATACGTAGATTATTCACATTTGTTTACCTTTAAGATGTAACTAAATGTTCTGTTTTTCTTTAGGTGCCAGTGAGTACCTACAAATATTTGTCGGTTAGGAATATTTCAATTGGGAAATCTCTGACTATATTCTTCAACATTGTATAGCATTTCATTTACAAAAACTGTAGATGAAATGAATGTTATATTCCTGATTTGTAATCTTACATGGCATTTCTTTTTTACTATAAAACAAATCACTTACTAATTATTATCAATAGCTGTTAAATTCAGTGTAAATGAACTACTTAATATACATAATGCACTCTTCACAACTGAATAAAATTTTATACTGAAAATTAACTTTTCAGTAACAGATGCAGCACATTTAAGCAAGATTCTGAATCATAACCATAGCAGTGTTTGAAAGTTCTGTTTGTAGAGCTTTGCTCTCTGTGAGATTAAGCACAGACTACTAATATTGTACAACATTACAGCACCCCCAGTGGATTTGAATACCAGATCGTGGATACAACTAGTTCTTTGGTAGTTGGGTTTCAATTAACCACATTTCTCAGCAGTGATCAACTGAGGTTGTACAAGAGTACACTTAATTCACATTCATACATATCACCCGCTGAAGTAATTTCTGTTTAGACTCCAGAACTACCTTATGGTAGTAAACAGAAAAAGAAAGAGAGAGGTTTTATTGGGTTGGAGTTGGAGTGTATTATATTTTTTTTTTTACTTTTTGGGGATCTGGAGCTAAAAAGGTTGAGAATCACTGATAAGCAACATATAAAATGTTTTGTATATTTAGAAAAAATAATTAAAATAACAAGAACATAATCTGTTATTATCCAATAAAAAAGCATATCTAACACACAGATGAGTGGACTCATTCAGTATTACTGTAACACAAATCGCATCACTTGAAAAGAAAAGAAGGTTACTATATTTTGAAGGTTATTATATTTTGTTATAGTATAAAAGGTAAATGAATATATAATGTTGATAAACTTATGAACATGTCATTGATTGATTTAATGAATTATGTGAGGATATTTTATTATTATTTTACTTTTCAACTGGAACACTTGGCCTACAGATTCATAAGCAAATCTGAAAGAATATTTCATTCTTGAAGAATGTAACTTCTTGCTAAACTTTTTTCTGTCCGATTATTATGATAAGGTTATTAAACGTTCTCTGTAAAGCAAGTTCTCCCTGAAATAAAATTCTGTTTTAATTTTTATCTTTTAGATAGTAATGTATTTTGTATAAATCAAACTTCCTATTCTGTTAATTGTTTTAATAATCTGGCAATAATCCATTCATAGTGTTAGAAATTAATATTGAAGATGTATTACATATAAAATAATGTTGTAACATTAAAAAAAAAACAAATACTACTCTTATCAAATAAATTCATGACTAAGAACAAAAAATTTGTAAGTAAACAGAGTATGGAATGATTAATTTTATTAAAAATGGTTGTAGATAAGTATTGTGGCAAAATACTTTGTCATGTCTGTCATCTGTTATGTAATATTGGTCTTACAATAGACCTTTCTTGAAACATATGATATTAAAACACAATTTTTATCATTAGTCGCTACAAATTTAAATGATAAATTATTCAGTTATTCTATATGAGACTTAAGTTTTCTTTATTACTGCTAGTTTTGACTATTTATTATAAACAAAATAAATAAAAACAATTTTTCCAATGAATAATTTACCTCTCTTTTTATTGTTTTTGTTTCACCTCTGGAACGCATTGTAAGATATTGCTTCAGAGGATTAATGAGGATGGTATATATGAATGTGAATGAAGTGTATCCTTGTACAGTCTCAGGTCTATCACTTATGAAAAGTGTGGTTAATTGAAACCCAACCACCAAAGAATACCGGTATCCACGATCTAGTATTCAAATCCTAGTAAAAGTAACTATCTTTACTAGGATTTGAACTTGAACCTTAGAACTCTCAACTTCAAAATCAGTTGATTTATGATGACGAGTAATAACTTATCTAGAATTTTTTTTAAAAATCTGAGGCTTTGTGTAAAATTAAACAAGCAAATGGTGAGATATGATTGTTTATCTATTGTTCAACATCCTAACAAGCTATTACCTTGAATAAGTCTTAATTACTATACTATTCAGCAACTAGTATTTTCCATCTTCAGGCCGCATTTCTTAGTTGAATTCATAATAGGCTCATCAAAATTTATATTTCAACTATTTTTCTTTTAATGAAATGCAGTTTAAAGTATATTTGTTTAAGAAGTGGCTTTAATTCTATTTTGGTTATTATTCTTAGATAACAGTTCTATGAAGGAAGCAGCTGACCCACTGAATTCAAGCCTGCTTGTATAGAGCTGCAGATGGATTTAATGAGAGCTAATGCAATTTCTGTTTACTTATTAAAAAAGAAAAAAAAGGAAAGAAGGTATTTTAAATACAGAAAGGGGAGAGGATGACAAACTACTAACTGTCAAGAGAATTTACTATTTCTTTATTTATAATTTTACTATACGAATCTTTTCTGTTGCTTCTCAACTTGAGAATCTTATTTTTTCTTTTTCTGTTTAGCCTCCGGAACCACCATAAGGTATTACTTCAGAGGATGAGAGAGGGTGATGTGTATGAGTGTGAATGAAGTGTAGTCTTGTACAATCTCAGGTCAACTATTCCTGGCCAACCTCCGTGGCCGAGTGGTAGCATCTCGGTCTTTCATCCGGAGGTCCCGGGTTCGAATCCCGGTCAGGCATGACATTTTTCACACACGCTACAATTCATT
>JAAAKQ030114332.1:0-13966 GCA_010016005.3 Zanna intricata
TTCTGTGATTATCTTCTCCCTTGGGGTTAAGTATGCTGATTGGTAGGAAAAGATGTTCTGGAAACGCATAATAATGAGTGACCAATGTCGGAGGTGAAGTTTTCTGTTGCATAATTTACTTCTAGCATCTGATTTACTATAAAATCACTCCTAAGTAGTGCGTATTCCATTTTTTAAATATTTAGCTAATGCGAACGCTTGTAATATTTTAATATAAAAATTTATATATTTTTAATCAGATAAATATTAAATTTTGAAAAAAATAAATTAACTACTTTTTTTAAAAAAAAGCGGTAATAAATATTTTTATGTTCAATGGAGGATAAAAATTATTGTAAAAGAAGTTGGATGATAAAAAATATAATCAAAAAGACTTTAAAATAGATGAAAAATGAAAAGAAATTGGAAAATATTTTTAACTCTGACTGGTGTTTATTATATTATTACTGCCATAAACGTTACAAGTATATAGCTATCACGTTGAGATGATTGTCATGTAATGTCACTCCAGGAATCTGTCTTTTTAACTGTCCCCGTTATCTTTAGTTCGCTTCGCTTCGTTGATCAGCCGAGTCAGACGGCGTCACCGTCACCGACTGCTGAATTGTATCCGCCCTGCAATCAGACGCATCCTCCATCCTTCGTTCTAATTACAAAGTCCTCCTTCACAATTTTTATGACTTGCCATCATGAGATCGTGTACATAACAAACAAAGCGACATAAATACCATTCCTTTTTCCACTTATCTCTTTTTAAATTATTATTTATTACAATTATTATTTGTATCTATAACATTCTATTGGAATTAACAGAGTATAAATTGTTAATAATTCCCGTTCTAAAATTAAATGCTTCTTAACGTGATTATATTTAATCTGAAAATACTGTGACTATCAGCAAAGATGACAATACAAAGAGAACTCTTTTAACCGCAAAAAAATTTAAACGAATAAAGAAAAACAATTTTGAAATACTATGATCTAGTTTCATATAATGTCAATTATCTTTTAATACTTTATTTATATACAAATTCTCTTTAATGAAATCGAAAATATAACTAATTACAGTTACACAATCAAATAGTGATAGCAATTACAAAAATAACAGAAATAAGTTAACAGTAAAATTACATAAAATAAACTAGTGTAAGTCAAACGGTCTTTGGAAAGGAAATCCAAAATTTTTTCAATTATAATATACACTCGGACCGGCCGGGTGTGCGGGATGCACACTTGATACTTGGTAGGGATAGGTGTTAGGGCCGGGAAGGACAGCTCTCCGGAGGAGGGGCTCTTCGGAATCCCAGAAGCGGGATGGCTGGAGGGTCTCGATGAAACCAAGGAGACCCTGATACCCATCAGGGTCAAGTTGGGGGGTCTACCTACGCTTGAGGGGTAGTAGTTAATCTACTGCAACGGCACTTCGCAGCGGTTGATGATATACCTAACGCTGATCCCAGCTGCTAAATAAAAAAAAAAATTCAGAATTGGAAAGATTTATTATTAGGAAAGAAATTATGTTTAAAAACATACAGGAATAATACGGAGGTAAAGAAATAAAGACAAAAAAAAGAATAATAAGAAATTAGATATTAAATAAACACAATATACCAAAAAACTATATATAATTTTATTATTTAAGGAATAAAATTTTAAAGACTTGCCGCTAGCAATAGAAACTTTCTTGCCAGAAAAGAAAGTTATTAGTATCAAATATGGATCTAGGGATGAAAAATATTTTAAAATATTTGAGTGGAGTGTGGCGTATTATGGTAAATAGGGAACCCAAAAAGGACTTTAAAGTACTTTAAAATAAGATATTTGCAGGAGAATGCTGAAAATTATTACATAGTTTGTTAGAATACGAAATGAAGTATTTTTAAGTTAAATAAGAAAGTAAAGAAGTTTGTGTCAGAATCTTGTAAAGGTAAAGGTTATTGTGCCATATATTAGGACATCTAGCTTTAATTAATTTGGTAAAGGTTAATGACTCTAGATTAAGGCGCAAAGACAAGAAAAAAAAAAGTTGTAAACAAAGAATTGTAATTATATTGAAGTTAAAATTTAGCAAAGATGGAAAGAAATAGAGATAAAATTAAAATAATAATTTTTTTTTTTTTTACAATAGGTAACTTTTTAATTTTTTTAATATGAAACGTCTTCAAAAAATAAAAAACAAAGAAATTAAGAAAAAAATTTTATAGATTTTATTTATAAAAAACTGACAACTGTGGGTTGTTTTTGATGTAGCCTTTACACATACACAAACAAGTTAATTTAAAATATTTATCATTTTTGTAAATACAATACTTTTTTGTTTATTTAATTCAATGAATCTAACTAAAGCGGGCGCGCATACCATATTTAATTTGCGCGTGTTTGGCGGGACTAACGGGGCCGGTCGGCACTAACCAGTGTAATTTCACAACTTACATAGAACAAATTTCGCTTTTACGGACGGCAGGTGGTGTAACCCTGAGACTTAACGCACCAGGTACCGAGTTAATCGGGCGATCGAGTTCGAGATCCAGACAGACCGTAATACATTTTTGCACTTTAAATATTATTAATTTATTTAATTCTACCATTGACCTGTGACGTCATAACACAGCAGTAGTATAGAATAATTTTTTGAATGGGGTGCGATTTTGCAAACTTTTTTTTTTGCAAATATTATTATTTTTTAATTGTTAACAAACGTGTATAAGAAAAATATGATCTTAATTTGACGAAATCTCGAAATGCTGAGGGTAACCTTGCTCTACAGCCACACCCCTTGATCTTTAAAGTTGAAATTTTAATGTCATCACTGGCCCATACGTAGAAGTAATATGACCACGTTTGGTGAAAACCAGTGCAGTAGTTCTGGAGATATAAGATGATTTAGAGGTCAACACCAAACACAGACAAGTACTTCGGAAAATTAACATCCGGACAATTTCCATTGGGTTATTTTGGGTTTCCTTGGGTATAAAAACGTCAAGATCCGGTGAAAACTGCATAAGCCCAAATTGGAACTATTACAATACTTTTCTTGTAGAGCTATAATTAAAGCTCTATTAGAGTGCTTCTAGACGGAAAAGTAATGATTATGAGGAAATAAAAATAATAAAATAACTAACTATAATAAAGATACTACTTCAAAAATTCTGTAATTTATATAAAAAATAATTAAATAGCTATATATTAATTAAGTTTTTAAAATATAATGCAATTTTTATAAAATATTAAAAATAAAACGAATGATATGATTCAATGTTGTAGTATGATAAATATAACAAAATATAATTATTGCACAACTTTTTATGTAAACAGAGAGAGAAAATATTTATTGCTTACAAATATAAAAGTTGTTCATATCACACACATCTTTCGGTCCAAACAAGGTATTGAAATGAGTTCATATCGGCTTCTGAATTCATCATATATATCATGTACTGCTTTAATTTATATTAAACCCTGATGCTCAAATAATAAATCACTACATAAATTTTTTGGATTCACATTTTATCGTAAAAAATAAATAAAAATAATTAATTGTAATATTAAAATAAATCATTAATGAATCATTGTAATAATTAACATATTAATAACCGGTGACAAAATACCATAAAAAAATACAGAGAAATCTGAAGACTATCTAAAGGATTTGTTTAAAATAACTTTTATAATTTATTTTTTCACTTCGAATGAACAGCTTCAAAATTTAAAATAATACGTATGGGATTTAATTTAATCCCAATATACTTTAATATTTTATTTTTATAACAAAAATATAAACATCAATTATTATTTATTTATACGTATGTATACGAGGCACATTATTTTTAAGAAAGTAATACTTTGATGTAAAAAATAACATGAAATGTTTTTTTAAATTTATATTCATCTGAAATTCTGGATCTTAATCTAAAACTCTACATAATTTACTTATATCGTGAGATCAGCTTCTACATTCCAGCATCATAGAAATCTGCCGCTTGAGAAGATGAAGATTGCTGAAGTGCTGTTTTGATGTCGTAATCGTCATCGTGGTACCGACCGCTGAGGTGCTGCTTTAAATGTTGGAACAAGTAGTCGTCACTGGACGCCGGAACAGGTCTGTACGGTGGAAGATCAGTTTATTCCCAGCCAAGTGACGCGATGAGCCGCATTTCTTCTATTTTGGGTTGCACGATGCAGTTTAATCAAAGTCTCAGAATATCTTTTGCCATTTATTGTTTCATCCCAAGAAAAAAGTCCCAAAACTCAGTGCATATGATTTTACAGGCTGACATTGTTTGCTTTAACTTCACTTTTTTGGGAGATGTTGAGTCAAAGAACAATCTATTCCATGGATTTTGACTTAAAATACTTGCTAAATTTCATTTTTCTAAGTTTAATGGTTGAAAAGTCGTATTATGGTTTTCATAATATATTAATGTTCTGTATATTTGTTAAAACAGATTCCATATTTTTAAATAAATAAGGTAAATTCAAATTCTTTTTGGTAGAATTCAGATATCATTTGATCAGACTTTGTTACACGTAGTTTATAATGTTCCCTTATTATTTACAATAAAATAAAACATTTGATTTTTAACTTGATATAAAAAAAAAAGCATAATATAACAATTTAATGGATATGATATACATACCACTTGATTAAACCTTGGTAGTTGTGGTTTATAAACCTACAAAATACATAAATCTGTAAAGCAGAGTAAAAAAAAACCCCGATTTTCAGTATTAGGTTCAGAAAAAATTAAAATTTAATTCATTAAACAAAAAGTAGTGTGTTCATTAGAAAACTTGCTACTTAAGATTTATTCCAAAAAATGAAAAAATAAATATCTTAATAATATAATAAATATCTCTCTATAAATAAATCAATATGAATATCTGAACATGTAGATATCACTTGATCAGACTTTGTTTCACGTAGTTTATAATGTTCCCTTATTATTTACAATAAAATAACACTTAATTACAACCATAACACTTTATGGTTGTACGTGACCTCGCATAAATAAAATCGATTCACAAAATTTTGGATAGCGATCTTTAATAATTTCTCATACCAGGCTTACTGAAGAAAATGAAAAGTGAATTATCACAACTTAATTTGAAGCCACTGAAATATACGTGATATTTAGCCCTTATATGTACATGTGTGTGCAACCTTATTTTTCTTTAGCACACGCACTGGTCGTATAAAAAATATCATTAATCTAAGAGTAAGCAACGCTGACTGATGCCTCTTATACTTTAATAGCTTTATGTGCAATAAAATTGGAACAGTTAACATAATGTATAATTTAATGTACCCTTTCTCTTAAGAAATAATATATATTTATTTTTCTCTACATAACATTTCCATTATAGAACGCACCATTAAGGTGATTAGGATTCTAACTATAGCTGGTCGGAGCAAAGAGCAAATGTACCCGAAAAACCATTATCTTTAAATTTATTAACAACGAGATTTTCCTTCAACTTGGACCTCAGTCTCTCATGATTTTCGCTTGAAATATGAGACATGAAAGTTGATACTTCTCTAGATTTCTCGTCACACATACATAGATTAGCATACTACTATGAATTACCATTCTGTCATTTACGTATTTTTTTCAAATTATCTGGGAAGATAAGAGAATAATTGAATTGTTTTAGATATAAAAAAATAAACTTGATCAAACCAATATAGGCGTGGTTTACACAAAACGCTCTACCCATTACTGTTAGTATGAACAAATATAGTTAGAAGATTTTTGCAAGTAATACAATTTTTACTAAATACTAGTAATAAAATTGGCTTTTAATGATTGTCTTTTTACTAGCTGATGATCTTACGTTTAATTTTACGGTCATCTATTGTTACAAAAGTTCATACTTAAAATAATATTGTACACAGAATACACTAATAACAATCAGTTTTCAAGGTTAAAAATCTTATATTATTTCTAACATTACCTTGCCTTGGGATCACTTTTAGACTTATTTCTTTTTATCTATTATTCTAGTCTATTTAGGTTAACATTATAGACGTATTTCCACAGCTATTATTATATTAATAACCATTCTTTTACGCCTTTCTTAAGTAGTATATAACGAATATTGATTGAGTGTTTATAGATATAAAATTACAAAAAAATTGCAATTTTAACCGGCCACGGCTACTGAAAATTTATTATAGTTAATATTGTTATCAGTTAAATAAAATAATTTGTTATGAATGAGATCAAAGGCCGTTGTATTTATCCCAAGGTTTTATTAGTACTTTTTTTAATTTTAAAAGTATAGTTATTAAGTCACGCTTCTTTATAATGTAATGAAAATTTCATAGTATGCACAATATAAATATATAGAAAACATTCTATAATGTGTGAACCAATAAATTAGATGTTAAGAACAACCAATTAAAAAATGTCGAAGTTCTTAACTATTTTACAATAAATTTTAATTAATTTATATTTCTTTATAGCATTAGAGGAAAATTAAGAAATCGAATTTATCAGTTCTCATTAAAAGAAAAAAAAAAAAGAAAAGAAAAATTGTTCCATTATTTCAAATATAAGCGTATGTTTTATTAACACTTGGCTTTTATTTACGAGTATTGCAGAACTAATCTTTCTAAAATAACCGGCTTTGTCTTATTTAACAAGAAAACAGGATAATAAAGAGCTGAATCTTTTAATAATCAATCTAAAATATTTTATGCAATTTCAATTACTCAACTAATAAAGTGAATTTTATTTAACATTTTGAAAAGGTACACCACAAAAACTAAAATATATTAAAGAAAAGTAAAACTAAAATATATTATTTAAGCTGGAATAAATACATTCAAATCTGATCTCCAATCGATATAGAAATTTTTCTGCTGTTTAAGAATATAAAGAGTGAACAAAAAAATTACATCAGAATTTTAAAGCTATTAAATATCTCTTAACTTCTTATTACAATATAAATCACAAATAAAATGAAAGGGCAATTTACAGTTTTTTCCTTACAAATGTTCAATATGAGCGCCTTTCGTTACGCGGCACACATTCAGTCGGCAGGAAAGTTCGTTACAACTCGTTAATCAGCACATCTGGTGTAATGGAAGGGACAACCCTTTCAATCCAAAACAATTACAAGTCGTTATCTTCATGCTGAAACATTTCGACTGCATAGTTCGCTGTGCTCAGCGTAGTCGGTATTCTTCAAAACTTACAGATACGCTTCTAAAAGTTGTAAACTGTATGAACGCATATGTAACAATTTCGTTAAAACAGCATTGTTAGTTCATGGCTGGCCTTCCAAATAAATTTTTTTAGGAATACTTAGGAAAGACTTTCTGTCACGTTCAATATTTTCTTCTTCGTCACGTACTCTTTCCTTTACTCAGACATCGGTTTCAAACCGATTATACTACAAACTTTCTGCGGAACAATATTGAATTGTAACTACAAATTCAAACTTAGAAAACTGCTGAACACTGAAGGCATTTTATTTAGTAATCGTCATCTTTGCTATCGGTGTTGTAAAATGAAAAGATAGGAAATCAATCTACGTCTATACGTGGAAATATATCTGTCGTTTTTGCTCTTTAACTCTGGCTTTAAATCAGCAGTGTATACTTCATCCAAGAGATATTATAAAAAAATTAAAATTCTTTATTTGGAACGAATCTTATGCTGATAAAAATTTCAAATACTTTGTGGAGGGTTTAAAAGGCAGTAATTTATTACTGAAAGCTAAGGTTAACACTAACATCATCTGCTAAAAGAATAATTTACGGTTGAGGTTACACAATTTAGAGTTTTGAGTATAATAAAGAAAATAATTATAATACAGGATAAAAAATCTATTAAAAATAACAAAAATAGTTATTGTGGATAGTTTTTTGAAAATAATCAGGAAAGAAGAAAGTGGTCATAGAACCTTTTATAAAGACTTAAGTTAAATTTTAAAAGGTAGATGGCAATTTCGATCGTTAAAGAACATCATCACACATTGAATAAACAGTATATAATGAAGAAAATAAAACATTAATTAAGAAAAGATGACAAAAAAAAATTTATAAACGAATTTTCATCATTTTTCAACAATTAAAAAAAAACTTTTACACAGATAAAACATAAACATAGAACATATATGTTTTAAACAGATAAAAAAACTTTTAATGGTTTTAATTATTAAAGCTTTAGTACATATTAGAGTAAATGTTCAATGGAATGGTTCTACTATCCCCATTTTGTTGTGACAACATAAAAACACTGAATTACACATTATTTTCAATAAACCTTTTTTAAAATTAATTGAGTTTCCAATTGGTTTGTTTGAGGCGCTTATGGTCATTTCGATTTGAGGAAAATATCACGTATTTGACGATTCTCCAGAAAGAAAAATCACATTCGTGGTGATATAACCAGTAAACCTTTCCCTTGGGGGTCCTTTTTTTCTTTTTTTTTTATCTCTGGAACCACCGTTAGGTATTGCATCAGAGGATGAGATGAATATTTGTAGTGTGTGTGAAAAATGCCATGCTTTCAAATCCGGTACCTCCGGATGAAAGGTCGAGAAGCTACCTCTCCCGCCACGGATGCCGGCTTCCTCGGGCTCCTGCCTAATCAAAAAAAGTTTGGCTGATGTAGTCTTTAATTTGAAGGGCATAACGATAAGCTCCATTTTGCTCCCAAAACACAGTGAAGAGAACCCAAGGTTGTTAAACAGCTCGAAAATAACAATACTTCAAGACAAATCACCTGTTAACATTTTTTTTAAAGAATCCCACATCAATTATTAAATCCAGACAATTTCTTCTCCATAATTACGCGTGGATTTTTAACAGACAAGTAAAGATATTCGTTTACTTGGACATTAATTTTAAAACTTGCTTAATCAAACAAGTATTCACTGAACTAGTCAATTGAACTCTCATCTCTACAATTCCTGCGTCTTAAGGAATAATAAATTCAACAAAAAACTCCAATTTCTAAAAAAAAATCCCTTTCCCAAAAAATCCCATTCGTAAACTTATTTTGAGTATTTCCAGTAAAAAAAAAAAGCTTTTATGATTGACGTTTAAAAATGCTTTATTATTGTTTAGGCAATAATTTTTTTTTTCAAAAGGAACAACTAATTGTAAGCGTACCTGATGATAAGGATTCAGAAAGACTTCAACATTTTCATTTTTTATATTCAGATAAAAAAAGGGTTGAGAAATAGGTAGATCGGAAAATTATAAAAACTCGTATTGAATTCTTCACGGACTGCAGATGTATCCTTATTCCTTATTGTTTTCCCCCATCACTAGAGGATAAAAAAAAATCATTCTTATTTTGTGAATTTAAACGTCATATTTTCAACTCGGGTACAAAAATTAATTGAACAACAATTCATTACTTAGAAACTATCTTCGATAATTACTACAAAAATAACTAAAATTTCCATCTGTTGCAGAATGTTATAAAATTTAAATTGTATGCAGGGAAAACTGATTTTTATCTAAATTATAATAAATACTTTTTTATTTTGTTTCTTTTTTTTTTTTTTGATAATAAATTTAATTCATTTTTCTTAAGTCTATTTAAATTAAGACATTTTAATAAATAATAATAATAAAAACAAAAAATATAATTTTAAAAACCTTGATGAATATTTAAAAAGAAGAAGGACATTTCTTAAATAGTTTTGTTTTATTTATTAGTATTTAATCTAAATTTATTAATCAACAATAAAAAAAAAATATATATATATATATACTTATATAAGTCACTCCAAGAATTTATTAAGAAATATATATAACGTATTTTTTTAAAAATATTTCAACATTTTATAAGAAAATTTTAGTATCATATATCACAGAACAGAATAATAACAGTATGATAAAACAACTGCATAACCAAGTAGCAGTAAAAGTAACAGCTCAACAGGAGATCAAGCTAGTAGAAAGAATAAACTATAGGGTAACTGCTACGAACAGTATTACTTACTCATTTTCTCATCAGAGCGTTACGCAAGATATTCGTGCAGCGGTTATACTAATGGAATATTAATATCACTCCCTTTCCTCATTTATACTTAGTCTTTCTCTCCTTTTCCTCTTCTCTTCCTTAATATTTGTTAGTATTGACATGAATAAGAAATAAAAATAAAAGGAATGAAGAATGTCAAATATGTTGTAAAAAAAAAAAAGAAAAGAATCTCTTTTATAAAATTAATATCTTTTAAAAAAAACCTAACTTAATGTATTTCTATTGTGTAACAATGCATAAAAGTGTAAATAAACATAATAAGGAAATAATTAATTTTTCGTTATCCTTTGTGTAACATATCTGTAAGTATTAAAAACGTATGTCTTTTTTTTTTTTGTCAAGTACTGCCTATTTTATAAGAAAATGTTTCGGTTTTGTTATTAGTTTATCTAGCTACAAGTATGTTATTTACATTAGAAGTAGGTATTGGTCTATAAATAGAAATTTATATAAATTTGACTAGATTACACAATACTGGAATATTTACTTTTTATATAAAGTTCTATTCCTTTTAATAATAAAAAAAAACGTTTTTATTTAAGATTTTATACGATTATATTACATTAATAATCAGAATATTTTATGACGTTTTACTTAAAGGATTTTTTGTTACTTGTCTCATACTTAGGTGTAAATTATTTCCAAATCTAAAAACCTAACGATATAAAAAAAAAGCTTTGTAATGTCAACATGTATATATAATAAGTATTACATATTTTGTTGTTTTTATTATGTAATTACCATATATTGTTATCTCTTTTAAATATCTTTCAACACTCTGATAAATATGAATATAGACATTTTTTAAATATTACCTTTTGCATTGTAGATAAAAGTCAAATTTTATTAGAGATACACCACAAATCTCAAAGTAATTATTTATTATTGTTTAGCTAGATTTCATAAGAACCTATTGCAATGAGCACAATTCATAAGCTACCTATTGTAATGGGTACCACGATTCGATTTCCGGAAAATGTCGACATATCTTCGCGTTTCACATACCCTAGACCCAAAACCACCATCAGTTCAAAAGTTTATATATATATATATATATATATATATATTTCACTTTATTGAGGACACGATAACTGCCGTAATTTTGCCCCAATCACTTTCAAATTGTTACATAAAATATAATGACCCAAAATCTCGGTCGAGTTCGTTAATGAGCAAAATTGGACCATGGGGGTGGAAATGGTTTTTTTTTCAAAAAAAAAAAAAAATACCTCTATAACTTTCATATTAAGTAAAATATCGAATTCGTTTAAAGTTCATACTATTCTTTTGATAAAGGCTAAAGCTTATCTAAGTAAAGGTTTTTGATATCACCAACTGTTGGCCCAGAGGGTGGAAAAAATGGGGTTTTGAAGACAAAAAATCATACCTCCCTTAACAGGCACAATATCGAACCGGTTTAAAGAGTTCGTTAGTCTTCTAAACATTACCTAAAAATTTTTTCTGAAACAACTTTTGATATGACCAACCCTTACGGCAAGGGATGACCAAAATGTTGCTGGAATTGCAAGAATATTGGGCTTATCGTATGCTAAATATGTGAAACATTTTTTCGCATGCAACCATTTTCGTAGTGAGTAAATTTGAAGTTTTTCTTAATTTTAAGGTGGAAATCTTTTTTATCCCCTGCTTAGCATCGGTGAAATCTACTTCCGCCTTCCGACGTGTCGAAACTGTTTTTTTTTTTTTAAATTAATTAATTCACTATAGAAGCTTTAATGCTTGTACTTAACAATATGTAAATGAATTTTTTTGTAAGCATGAAAAATGCCATGCCTGACTGGGATTAAAAACCGAACATAGAATGAAAGACTGAAGAGCTACCACTCTGCAACAAAGATCGGTGGATTTGTAATATCCCTGGAGAGAATACAGGATAAAACCTTTGGAATTTTTATTATCTGATAGAAATTCCTTACAGAAAATATAAGCACATTAATTTTCAGGAGTTAATTGTAAATAAATATTATTTAAAACCTTATTAATTATTTATAAGAAACTACTTTTATCCTGTAACTGTATCAATCATAGATTTTTATATTTTCTGTTTTTTTTTTAATATTTTCTATTATTTTTCTATTTGTTTGTTTCTTAAAAATTACCGCAGGATAGTTAGCCAACATTAGTACGAATATTTTCTTATCTGGAGGAAGGAAATTTCTAACTTACCGGAAATTATTGAAAAAATTGTTTGTAAAGATACGGTTAATTCATTAACTGAACCTTGACAAGTCCTTTTGCTGTTATTTTTTATTAATCGGTAGGTAGTCTTCCATACACACTAAAGTAATTGAGAATAAAATCTCATGACTTCGAGTTTTTTCTCATCTGGAAGTTGCTACATAATTACCTTCAAGCATATCAAGAAATACTGGATATTTTGAACATTTCTTATAAAAAAAAAAATTACTCTAAATCATTATTTAATATTTAACGTATCATTTAACATTTATTTCTTTTTTTAAAATTTAATAGTTTTTTTCTTATGTTAGTTTCCGCGTATGTTTTTTTTCCCTATGAGTTGAGCATTTTCGATCACTCGGTAGCTATATTACAATATAAATATGTAATTATATATTATAACTATAAAAGAAGGTTTATGAAATTAAAAAAAAAATTTACGCGGTTGCACTACAAATGGAAAAAAAGACAAAATATAAAAAGGAGGTCATTTAAAATTTAGTAAATATTTTGCATAAATTAGGAAACATTGCTAAGGTTGAATACTGTATAATCTATCTACTCATAAAGACACTTTCTATAAAAATTATCCACTTACCCGTAAATTTCTTTACAACGTGAAAAATTAATTAGCGAATATTATATGCATGAATGAATAATTAAAATTAATACAAAAATTTAGTTCATGTTTATATGCATTACTTTCAAACAAAAAAAAAGCTAAACTAATAATGTATTTTAGGGTTATTTACATGACTAGATTCTTTACAGTAAATAATATAATACATCTTCTTTATAAATGTAAATTAGGTACTGTTTACTCAATTTGTACTGAACTAAAAAATATAGAAAAACCCAGTAACTTACATAGCAGTAACAATAATGTTAAATTAGTATTTATTTTTTAAATATATTATTATCTACACTATTAACAACAAAAAATTTCTTTTTTAATAAAAAAAAAAAGACATCACAAAAAAGAAAAGAAATATTGAAATGTATTTAGGTGAAATTGTATCCTAAATGATATAACTAGGTATTAAACAACCTGATACGAAACACGAATTACAAACAAAATGGTATAAATGTTTCTAAGAAGAATTAATCCATCCAGCATTACTAGATAAGGTGAGAAGTAAATAGTTTTCCGTTGATTTATTCGCTTAACCAGATATATTGTCTTTTAATATAAAACCCTTAGAAACATAGCATATTCAGTGATTAAAAGAGACATCATAGAGGCAATAACTGCGTAATGAACCACATTATTCTCTGAGAAAGCAATTCTGATTAGTACTTCTTTTATCTAAGATCTTTACATGTATCACAGCTACAAGAATGACTGTAAAAGATAGTGTAAAGTTACAGAGTAATGTAGGTTTTTCTATAGGAAATTATGAAATATATACATCGCTTCCTTTCAACTGTGGGGGGGGGGCGAATGGATAAGAAATACTTAAAAAAAGATAACAAATTAGAAACTACTATTTTCAATCTAAATGCTTAAGAATCTTCACAAGCACCATTACATATTACAAACAAAAAAATTTCAAAAATTATCAAAAAATTCCTAAAACAAAATTTAATCGTACATGAATATATATTACAAATCAATTTCCAATATAATAACAAAACCAATCATTATAGAAAAAACCATGTTATAAGAAATTAATATTAAAATAAGTTAAACAAAAAAAAACTTATTAAACTTATTAATATTAAACCATGTTATAAGTAATTAGTTTACATCATTGGATTTAGAT
>JAAAKQ030114354.1:0-13965 GCA_010016005.3 Zanna intricata
CTACAATTCATTCATTTCATCCTCTGAAGGTATACTTAACTGTGGTTCCAGAGGTTAAACAAAAAAAAAAAAAAAAAAAAGGTTAGGTACTAATTTTTTCCTGCAGTCACTTTAAAAATTTTTAGCATTCATCTGGCCATGATAATAATCTCTAGATGCTTTTCCTGCCCAAAAAAAAGTTCTGTTCTGATTATGAAACCATTTTTTGTGTTAGCAAGAACAAAAATTGGTTGCAGAACTATGATTTTCAGTATAACCACAACTTCATTACTTTGCCAACATTTTCCAAACATAACATAACATCCATGTTTCATCAATGTAGACAAGAGTTCTTCTAAGTTCTCTTTGACATTTAACAGCCCAGAGATATCGAGTGCATCAGTTTACAATATCTGGTCTTTGTATCAAAATCTTTTTCATATTTTGACACCTTTTCCATTTGAACTCCATTTTTTCCAAAATCCTTCTGAGTGTATGCATACTCTAAGGAAAATTAATCACTTCACGAACAGCCAATCACAATTTTTGTGCTGTAAGAACTACTTTTTTGTTTGTGTAGAAATCTGTTATTAAATTATGAATTACTTTTCTATCAAATTCAAATGATGACAATGTTCCTTGATGTTTTGGTTTCATTTTCCCTGGAGTTGTAAGAATACTTTCTCCTGCTTCTAAATCTTCCTTCCATATCATAGATATGGTCTACTCATGAACTCCATAATATATGTCAATGCTCTCAGATTTATTTTCTGAATGGAATGCTCAATTTTACCCTCGCTGTACCTCTAATTACACTTATTTATAACTCTATGAATTATTTCTCAGGTTTCACTATGTACTGTTTGTTCTCATTCCATTTGAACTCATTTTTTTAAAAAGCAATACTTTAAAGAACTGCTAGTTGTGAAATAATGTATTTTTGTAATTATTAACTAATATATTTACACAAACATTAATAAAAATATAAAATTAAAACTTTACTTTTTAAGAAAAAATAACATTTTTCAACAACGCTATACAGATCTAGATAAATAAGAAAACTGCTAGAGTAAAAACATCTCAATAGTCAGAATGCTTCCTAGTGAATGAACGAAGTAATAATGTTTAACAATATGGAAGCTGAAATAACAAGGCACTTGCAAGTGCAAACACAATGTTTTTGTTCAAACTAGTAACTCTGAGTTGCTACAGAAACCACACCAAGGACAGTAAATGCCCCTCTGCTCTGCTACAGCTGAATGGATTCTCATTTGCAACCAACAGTACAATAATGTGCTTAATCTGATCTGATGTTATTTAATAAAAGTAACTTTATTTGGAAAAAATCATGCTTGTACTATTTTTATAACTAGTAATTAATATGTCCTTCATTCTTAATTATTTCACATAACTATTTGGTATCAATATCAATTCAAAAAGTGTATTATGCATTTTTTGATTTCTTCATCAGGAAATCTTACTGATATTATTGCTTTAATAATGTCAATTACTATGGTAAAATTCATTTTTGACTATTTCCCAATGATTTTCTATCGGGTTTAAGACTGGTAAGTTGCCTACCCATTTTAATGTTTCATTCTTCAAAACTTTTTAGGGATTATGACATGACACCAAATTTTGTTGAAACACTCTGCTGCCATGTGGGAATTTGTTTTGAAGTTGTGTCATATTTTTTTTCTTTAGAATCTTGAAATATCTATAACTTTTCAACATACCATCTAATGGAAGTAATGAACAAGGGTCTTCAAAATGTGAAACAACTCAAAACGTTTTTTTTTCTGTGGATATTTATCTGATTGTTGGATATGAGCCACTAATATATTTTCATCTGATGCTTTTTGTCTCTGAACATAAAGGTGTGACTTATCAGAAAACATAACATTTTTCCAGTCTTCTTTGTTTCAGTTAGCATGTGTTTTGGCATACAAGAGCCTTTTGCACATTGCTAGTGTTAAAAGCTACTTTTTAGCTGGCCAATAAATAAGCTTTCCATCCAGATGCAAGAAGTCAGTGTCAAACAGTTGCCAAGTGTAAATCTCTTCGATTGGTTACTAATTCTCAATTTTAGTCTACAGCAGATAATTTTGGATCAAGTTAAATTTTCTTACTAATAACCCATCCTGTTTGAGTAGTTTTCTTTAATGTCTACATCTGCCTTTTACTTTGAGACAAAAAGGAACCAGTTTCTTTTAATTGTTTTAAAATAGCATTCAACATTCACTGTCCCTAGTCCAATACCACACTCAGAAGCTATTTGTTGTGTTGTATTGGCATGCCCAGAAAGAGAGGCAATTTTGGAATGCTTTCTTGGAGTAGTGTCTTATTATTGTACATTCCACACATATAGAACAAAAAATACAAAAATATGATTTTGTAATAAAAATGAAATAAACTTTCACAAAATCTTTTTTATGAAGTGAAAATTGCTAAATTACTTAGAACAATAACCTCATATTACACAGACAACTTAAAGAATGGGTGTGGTCTAGCATGTTGCCACAACATAGAGATTAACAAAAACTTCCTCTGTTCAAATTAATTTGAATGCTACTGTAAGTGTAACAAAAGGAAAGATACAAACTTTGAAACCTTAATAAGTAATTCCTAGCATAAAAATAGAGTGACTGTAATAGTGGGAAGCTTGTAGCTGCCAATTTGAGTAAATAAAATAGACTTAATATGCTAAACCAAAGCCCTAGAAATTCTAACTGCAACAAAGGAGAGAAGAATGGAGGTTACGATGGACCTAAAAAAAAAAATCACAATTTGTTTTTTCTCACTAATTTGCATAAATGTATATATTTACTAGAAAAAAAAATTTTAGACCTTACAAGTAAGTTATTTTAATTGAAGAATGTTTGGCACCGAGGAAGTTTTATGTGTCCAAAAAATATACATGCACTTATATTACAGGAACTATCAGAGTCATTTTCATAAAAACATAAGTGAAAGATAGGATTATAAGTTCAACTAAGGCTGAATTCTTCCATTTCTCTCAGGTCAATTTTAACAAAATTGCTGTTAATCTTAACAGTCATAAACTACTGGAGATTACTCATGCAAACTACTGGTATAATTTGGACACAAACGTTTAACATGCTCCCATAATTATTAAGGTGTATAAAGCATGGTTTTTGAAGAAATTTCAAAAGTATCTTGTAATTTTTTATGTTTACAGATTACATTATCAATCTACAACTCTAGTAATCGTTCTTTAGTTATAATTGATGAATTTGGTAAAGGCACTGCAGAAACTGATGGTTTAGCTATATTAGCCGGTTGTTTAAAACATTTTATAACAAGAGGCAGTAATTCTCCTCACCTGTTTGTTTCAACTCATTTTCATTTGTTAACACAATTGTTGCCTGCTTCTCCAATCGTTAGCTATGAGGTAGGTGAATAGTTTATTACAAGGATTTTTAAGTACTGAAAGACTTCATACGTTTAATGTGGCTAAATGAATGGTTCTCATAAAGTTTCATTCTGAATCAAAGCCTCAGATTACCTTTAGAAATATTATGCCTACCTCAATTCTCAAATCTCCTTTTAAGTTTTCTTTTATACAAGTAAGAAATAACTTTTCTTCAGATTTTTAGTTTGTTTAATGTACACACGGCATCAACTGAAAGGGCTTTTCTTTTTAAAATAACGTTTTACATTACAAACGTTATAAAATAACGTTTTAATTTATACCCCTTCAAAAGTTAATTAATTATTATTTGATTACAAGTTTATAGTTAAAAGGATATATTCTGTAGCAATAACTGCACAAAATTAATCTTTTGTTACCTTCTTATCTATCAAATGACTGTTTATGTATTGTTGGATTTTATGTATTTTAGAGATTGTACTTCGTCATCAGAAGATTCAATCATTTTATTACTGAAGATTACTATTAAATAAATATTTGAGATAAAATGAATAAGTGGACAAATATCTGCACCTATTTAATTTAAAGTGCACCTTGAATCTGATCTTAATATTTTGAACAAATATTGTTAATTTATATTTCTACTGTTTATATTTTGGGGATTAAGTGATCCTTTTCATAAATAAGTATCAACTATATAGATTCTTCCACAAGGATAATATAATAAAATATAAAAATTTAAAGATAAAATTAAATATTTGTTCATCTGAGACAAAATGTATACTTAAAACTTGTCATGTTAATAATATGCCGGCCTCCGTGGCCGGCTTATTAAGATCCACTCTACTGAGTGTTAGTGTCTCAGTCTTTCATCTGGAGGTCCCGCGTTCGAATCCCGGTCAGGCAAGGCATTTTTCACACACGCAACAATTCATTCATTTTCATTCTCTGATGTAATACTTAGTTGTGATTCCAGAGGTTACACAAAAAAAAAAAAATGTTAATAATATGAAATATGTTCATGTCTTGTTAATAACATGAAATATGGTGTGCTTTTTTATAATTTATCTATGTGCAGTATCTAATTAATTTTAATATTCTGTGATTAAAAGTGAAATTTTTAATGATTAAGCAGAAGCTCTGATATACATAAAAGCTTCTTCTTCTTCTTCTACTGCAGTCCCACATTCAGTCACTTTGGGTCAGGATTTGGACCAGCTGCTTCCATTTTTTTCTATCTATCTACTTCTCTTTCATTGAAAATTTTAACATCAATGCCTTTTTTAACTAGTTCTTCTACTATTATATCCTTCTACCTCTTTCTACGTCTGACTTTTGTTATATAAGGTAAAAATATCATTTTCTACTACTCTTTCTTCCGTAATGTTTAAATGACCAAACTATTTAAACAGAATATTATCTTGCATTATTTTCCTTAATCTGTTTTCTGAATTCTTTCAACCCCTTAGTATTTCTTGGAATGTTATCATTCAAAATAAGCAATACTGAATCACATCATTCTATAATTTATCCCTTCTTGTTTTTCCATATACTATACAGAATTTTATTTTCTAAGCCTGAGCCTTGTTTTTATTTTCTTCACGCTGGTTTGTAACTCATGTCTCCACCCCATGCAGAATGATAGGTATAATGTAGGTTTTAAGCATAACTTCTTTACATATTTATTTTCTCCACAGCTGAATAAAAATCTACCAACATAAAGACAGTCATTTGGTGATGATTGATAAGAATATAAAAAAGAAAAAAATGAAAAAATTCATTATTCTTATGATACAATAATAACATAATAAGCTTCAAATTGCCTATAACTGTTTATAAACATACTGGACTTTATTGTATTTTTGTATACTACCTGCAATGAATGACCCATATTTTTCACAGCTAGAAGTAGGGCATTGATAACTCTTACATTAAACTTAGTGTATATTAGCTTCTTCTGTAACAATAAAATGTATTACAAATAAACAAGATTTTACAGAGTGAGTTAAGATTAGATGACAGTCTACTACCAACCGAGCATCTGACTCCTCTTCTTTTATGTATTGAATTTTTTGAGATGAAATGTCAAGAAAAGATAAATATGTACAACATTTTACTTTCTGCTTTTTTTCATTAATAAGTTGAAGTAAGACTATATTTAATAATTAAAAATTATTAATATTAAACCTCTGACTTTTAAAATAATGTAATTTTTTTCACCCACTACAACTAACAAATCCACGACATCTATAACATCTAACCACCACCACCACGCAGCACAAACATACACTTTTACTACATAATACATGGTCTAATACATATTCCTTTGTCAGCTGCCACTACCACTTCATCAACTTACTCACACTTTAATAGACAACAACAAAAAAATACCACAGCTAGTGATAGAAAATACTCAACAGCTAGTCATCAATCAGTTGTCATCCAGGATGTCTAAATTTATGAAAAAAATGATAACTGTTGTTTTAAAATGATAAATAGAATACATAAGACATATGAAATAATAACAAACAACATACTGACAAACACAGTTTGAAGTATACAAATAGAAATAGAAATATACAAATTAAACTACAGAGATATCACTAAATAATTTATTTGACAAACGGATGCACATTCACTAACAGATTCAAGGAACATATACAAACACTTCATATAATAAGCAAATTCTTGAAGTTATTACATGCAAAGATTTTTACCAAAACATGTTAATTTTATGTGTACTTAAAAATGAAGAGTCCAACACATTATACAATGTGAAATTTACAAATACATAAAATTTTTCAAGAACTTATTACACAAAGACAAAACAGATCAACTATATTATTTGATTCCATGCTTAAGAAATTTCCTGATCTTTTTAAGTTGAGTACTTTTAATAATTGTATTATTGGTAATTCCTCTGAAAAGGGGCTGCTAATTAGCTTCGAAAGATCATTTGAAGAAAAAATTTCACTATTTTGAAATTGAGTCGTTTAATATTTACTAATCTATAATTTTTTTTAAAATACCGCTTTTGTTTTAGTGGAAAAACAGAAGTGTTGTAGAAAAAAATTATTAGTTCAGTCTGAATACTAAAGAAGATCTCTAATTTAAATGCATTTTTGTTTATACTAGTGATTTACCAGAAATTGAAAGATCACACTGATGAGTTTATTAAGTCTAAAATTTTAACACAGATAACCATTGCATTTGATTGTATTCCTGTTCTATTTTTATTTCCTGAAGTAAAGGAATTATTATGATCATGAAAAATTTTGGTTATCAGACTTCAACAGAAATATCAATTCTGACCATCCCTGAATCCATTTCGACTAGTTTCAGCATGACATCAGTATGTATGTATGTATGCACATAACTCAAACACAATTCGCGGTAGAATGTTGAAATTTTGGATTTAGGACTGTTGTAACATCTAGTTGTGCATCTCCCCTTTTAATTGACTGGACCAAAAGTATCCAAAAAAACCCAAAATCCAAAACATTCAAATTTTTTACTTTTTCTTAACTGCAATAATAAGTCCTCATTCAGAGCTTTTCGATGATGTAAGTGGTACTTATTTTCATTGGTTCCAGATTTATAGCCAAATAAATTTTAATTAATGAAATATTTGGATCTTACAAGGGGAAGGGACATTGGTTCGAATCTGATTGCATATAAATATATTATTTGTATTTTTTTTTAAATTTAATATATTGATTTATTAATTATTACTAACCTTTGATTATAAAAAAAAGTTAAAATAAGTAATTCAGTAATAACGGTGTAAAGAGTTGTAATTGTTTCAATGTTTAATATAACACCAAAAATTATGTAAGGTTGTAGAACGGTTATAGATAGACGTTTTATGTAAGTGCACGGAGGACCAACATGTTATGTATAGTAGCTGATGTGATGTAGTCGTTTAAATGAATAAGTACTATTTCTTGGTTAAATGATTATTTATTGTCATAAATTGTAATATATGCGTTAATGACGTTGAAGGTATAATAATATAATATAGCCTAATCTTGAATAGTATAATTTTCTTGTATTGTAATTAACTTATGAATAATGAACTTGTATGATGACATAAACGATTTATGTATGTTTTACTTATTTGTGATATGTTGCAACTAACTTGTTCCTACAAGCTACTAACTGAGCGTCTGGAATTGTACAGCCTTCTGCCGGTCTCTCTACTGTAACAGAATATGACTTGAATCGAATATCAAGAAGGAACCGACCATGTCGGTATCTACCTTCAACGTTCTCAATGCATAGAACGTAACATACAACGTAATATATCATATAATATTTGATACATACAAGAACGTAATATATCGTGTAATATTTGATATATACAAGAACGTAACAAACAGTAAAAAAAATGAAAATAAATCATAAGTTATTGCTGAATTAAAATTTTATGTACTTTTCATTTTAATTCAATAATTTTGACACGAGTCCAATAATTATTAATAAATCAATATATTTTTTAAAAAAAGTTAAAAAAAATATTTTTTTTTTTTTTTTAATTTTATTTTATATTGTTGGATTCGAACCAAGTGTCCATGGTTATGGATCCGACACGTTCTCACTTACACCACATAACTATTATGTTAACTATAACAAGAAATGTGAAACAAAATTAATATATAAACTAATAAAAAATACTGATACACACACAAATGTGATGCAATTTGGTGTCCACCATGCAATTGTGTAATTTTCCATTTTATTAAAGAATTGGAGGATCGTATCTCACTTTCAAATGAAATAAATTTAAATGAAGTCCAGCTAAAAATATGTATTGTAATTTAATAAGCTTTCAAGAAAGTTATGTGTTGTTTTTTTTTACAGATTTTTTTATTTACATTTGTAGTTGTTTAGGTTTCATAAATTTCAAATTGGATCATGGAACTCATGTGTGGCATTTGTCAAATCAATTTTTAAAGATTTTATTTAAGAAATTCCTATCTAATAAATTTTTAGAAAATAAAAAAGATTTAGAACAAGTTTTGAAGAGCATGGATGAAGTTCTATCCAAGAACTACCGCATGAAAATAAACAAGAACAAAACGAAAGTAATGAAATGTAGTAGAAATAATGTAGATGGACTGCTGAATATTAAGACATCAAGAGAAAAGATTACACAGGTAGAAGAATTTTGTTATTTGGGAAGTAGAATTACTAAAGATGGATAAAGCAGGAGCGATATAAAATGCCGAATAGCACAGACAAAATGAGCTTTCAGTCAGAAATATAATTTTCTTTTATCAAAAATTAATTTAAACGTCAGGAAAACACTTCTGAAAGTGTAGGTTTGGAGCATAGCTTTATCTAGAAGTGAAACTTGGATGATTGGAGTACCTGAGAAGAAAAGATTAAAAGCTTTTGAAATGTGGAGAATGTTAAAAATCAGATGGGTGGATAAAGTGAGAAATGAAGAGATGTGGCAAATCGATGAAAAAAAAGCATTTGGAAAAATACAGTTAAAAGAAGAGACAGACTTATAGGCATTATTAAGGCATCTCCTGGAATAGTCGCTTTGATATTGGAGGGACAGGTAGATGGGAAAAATTGTGCAGGCGAGCAACATTTGGAATATGTAAAACAAATTTATGGATATAGGATGTAGGAGGTATACTGAAATGAAACAACTGGCATTAGATAGGGAATCTTGGGGAGCTGCATCAAGCCAGTCAAATGGCTGACGACCAAAAAAAAAAAAAAAAATAGATTTTACAGTGTTTTATAAAAGAAAAATCTACATTTGTGCTATCATTGTTAGTTTATTTATTAAGTTATTTGTTTAATGGATTGCTTATCTTCATTTTGTATTTATTTGACTAAATGTGATACCTTTCTATCTATCTTAGGCTAATTCAATATTGTATTTATTTTCAGTATCCAGATTATATATTAGAAAATGAAGAGTTGATTTACCTTTATAAACTGAAATCTGGTACAGTTAAATCAAGTTTAGCAATACAGTTTGCTTCAAACAATGGACTTTCCTCATCTGCTTCATGCCAAGCGTATCAGGTTAGCATGAATTCACTCATAATGCACTTATCATTTTATTCATTAAACTGATGAAATTAGTAAATTTAATTTAGTATGAGTATGGTTTGAGTAACATCTACTATTTGATTTTGAGAAGCAATGTTACTTTAAATAACTATTACTGATCCTTTTATTGCATTTGCTATAAAACTAATTGATGTGAAAATATTCCACACCAAATTATTTAAAAACGTATCTGTACTGGTTTTTGTATTAATACTGTGTGCTCCTATACACGATATTATTATAGATTTCACATTTGGTTTTAAAAAGTAATCATTTTATTTAACTAAACCAGTATAACAGAGATTTTAAAAAGATTTTTTAATTAAGTATAATGAGCTTGGCAAATTAACTTGGAATTTAGAACAGAAAGGGTCATTTTACCCGTGATTCATCATATTTAATGGCAGTTCTCATCTTAAGAAATTTCATTTCCTTTATAAATTATGTTCTGTACTTTGTACAGAATAAAATTTGATTGTTGAAATTTAATTGTTTTTGTTAATACTGTTAATTAGTGTTCAGTGTTAAATGAATAAACAAGGTTTCTTATAAATCTCTTGCCGTAAAATAAAGATTGAAGTTTTAAAATGTATAGATGTAGAATATTCAATTCAGAATGAGTTTGGAATTATCAATTTACTACATTAAAAATCTCATTGGCAGTAATAAATTTTTCACTGTCAACAGCATTGTAATTGGTGATATTAGTGAAAAAATCAATAAAAAAATTTGACATCACTGAAAATAAGATATTATGTAAACAACAGTGAGCTGTTAAGTATTCTAATTGGTAGAATAAAACTGGAACTTGTTGCTTAATCAATTTTTTATATAAATTTCTTAGTATAAGAAAGCTATTTAGATTTAGAAATCATCATGGATTTATAAACTGAGCATTTTGAAAAAATTTATGTGTGGACCAAAAAGTTAATCCATTTTAAGAAAAAAAAAATGTAATAATTGTAATTATGGCAATTCAAAAAAAAAAAATATACAGGCAAACATAAAAGAAGTACATTAACTAAGATATAAAATGAAATAATCTGTATTACTAAGTGCACTGATGTATCACATAAACTAAATTTTAGTGGTTGGAGAATAAAATAAGCCAAGAGCTGATGGTTTAACAATATCATTGTCAGTAATGATTCCGTAACAACTTTATTTTGTCATAGTATTTCGAACAGAAAAACGTTATGTGGCACATGAATGTTTGTTTAGATTTTTTAAAGTGAATTTTGGTAACAGTAATGATAACAGACATTAAATAGTTTGTACAATTGCAATATCAAAATAGTTTTATTCAACTGGGATATAAGTTAGAAAGAGGTAAAAAGAATGATATAATTGTTAATGGGCAGAAAACCTTCTCTCAAATAAAAAAGCATGTTGTGCTGCTCTGTTTGCTGTATATGCTCACATAGAGCTCATGCATTGGTTTGTTTGTTGTATGTGCTCGCATTTGTTATTTTTAATGAAGCACAATCATCTAGCAACTAACAACCATATAATAAATATTTATAATTTATTATTAAATTAAAATCAAACATTAAAAATTCTTTTTAATATTTAAATTAATTATTTATAAAATTATTACTCAAACTTATTAATTGAAGAAAGGAATTATTAGTTAATATTTAGCAGTAAAAAAGAAATCTATTTAACAAATTATTTAAAAGTATGTGTGAGAAAGAAAGACTAAGAGAGTACAGGAAGCAAGAGAACACTGGGTGTATGCAGCTGCCTGGCGCATCACATGAGTTGCTCTGTGCTAATAGCAACAGAGTAAGGAGCAGCCAGCTAGCCCAACAACTAACACAAATTCACAAGACTAAATGAAGAAGATGGCGTCCCCAAGGCCAGCTCCCTGTTATGAATATGGCTAGTGTTAAATATTATATTTTTATTTAAAATTATAAAATTCTATATCTACTCACATCTTAAGCCTATTTTAAATATAAAAACATAAAAATGTTCAGAAAAATATCCTTTACTCATTAATATCTCCTTTTTTTTTAATGAATATCTGTAAAATACTTAATGTCTCACAAACATAAGGATATGAACGCATCGAGGATCCAGGCCTTTTGGCTGCACGTTCCGATATTTTGAAGTGAAGTAAGCCCTAACCAGCTAGTCTTGATACTGAAGATTATAATGATAAAGAATTTAATGAAATAGAAGAATGCAACAATATTTTAGAAATTTCAGGAGACTGTACTCGTAAATCTAATAAATAAAAAAATATTCGAGAATGGTTTGATACAGGTGAAGCTGAAAATGGATACTTCATTCATACATGCATGTTAAAAAAATCGTAAGTATTTTGCTAATAACGTTTTCCTTTTTTTAAAATCAGTTTACTTGATTTTTTAAAGATTGCACTTATGGTATTATGTTATGGAATTAATTCCTTATCTAGTATGATTCTTAAAAATTCCAAAAATAACACTCATATTCCATTATAACATATAGTGAAATTTTTTATTGTTTATACATCTTAAATTTGTGCATTTCGATCCATAATCCTTCTGTAATGTGTAGGATGTTTCTTCAGTATTAACTTTTAGTTTTTGATGGAGGCACAAAAGGGATTAAATTTTAAAAGATTATTCTATAATTTGCAATTTATGTGTTTTCGTATTAGACTTATTTCGGTCGACATGTTTAAAATTTTATTTGTATTCTGTTGACATTATTTACATCAATCTTCTTATAATTAAATTCTCTACAATTTATGTTTAAAAAATGTATGATTTATTGCTAATTTAACAACGTTATTGTATGACAAACGTAAAAAAATGTGTTTTTTGACCCTATTTTTCGCGTTTTACATGGGATATCTTAGAAAGTAAGATACTGTTCTGGGACCTATTTTTTTTATTTCCCAGTTCAAAAACCATAAGAAACAATTGAATTTGTCCCTTAACTGACCTTCCCAGAATTTCAGAAAGCTGTAATTTACCCAGAGGAACTGAAACTTGGGTGAAATCTTTCACTCTGTATAACTTGCTAACGAAACATTTTCGGACCTAGGTTTATATGAACTTTTTTCTTATTTTTAGCTTCTAGAATGAGTTGTCAAAGTATTGCCCTATCCTCCTGAATCACTCTGTATTCAATGTACCGTATTGATAATTGGTAATAACGCAATATTCTGTTTTCATTCTCAAATATTCACTGTGTTTGAACCCCCTTTAAACAATCCTTAAATAATAATCTTAGATTGAAAGTTGAATAAAAAAAAAAACCTTTTTTGGGGGTGATAGTTAATTTTAAAAATTACGGGGGGTCATGGGCCCTCCCAAAATTATAACCTATATATTCGCCACTGACACTGCATACAAAATAGAAAGAAAACAAACTTTAGAGTGTTTAGATACTCACTAAGAGAACCTTTTTAAACAATGTTTTTTACTGATTAAATTAAATTTAGCAGATTTACTGATTAAATTAAATTAGCAGAAAAAATGTTTTGACTAAAGCTGCTAATTGCATTCACTTGAATTTTTATTGAATAATTTTTGTGACAAAATGCATGATGAGCAAGAAAATGGAGATTAAAGATTTTGACAGTAAACTCGTGGATGGATATCTTACATAACAGAAACAGACTTACAGTACTCTAATTCCAAAAGTTGGGGAAATCATCTCTCTCTGATAAAAATATGCAAGTGAAAGAATGTTTTAAACCTTACAGCATTAAGAATAGATATTTAATTATTTTCAATAAAGGTAAATTGAGATAAGATGGTGGGATGTATATCATATGCAGAACAGATTTTATATATACTTGTACTTCATAGATTAAACATTAGAAATAATTTAATACTGAACTATATTATAATTATAAGAAATTAATGTTAATACTTATTTATATAATTATTTAACTTAATTTTTATTGTACAGATATATGAAATCATAAAGCAAACTAGAAGTAATGATTTTAATTGTCAGAAAAAAAGAAAAGAAATTGTTAAAAAGTAAGTATTCAAATTGATTAATTTATAAACTGGATCTAATTGTGTAATTACATAAAAAATTGAAAATAACTCAGTTCTCAAAAAATTATTTACTGTTAGAATTGTTTTCTGTTATTATTAAAACATATCTCTTTATGCATACTGGTTTATTTTACAGATCACAAACCAGTGTTTCCTTATCTGTACAAAATTGTAGTCAAAATATTTTTCTGTTAGTAGTTTTTGTTTTTTTATTGAAACAATGAGATATTTATATGGTTCACCTTAGTGGTAAGCCAAATTAAAAATAAAAATCTGTTTTGTTTCTTGCACTGTGTGCCTAGTGCTTATATAGGTAAAATATAGGTAACCCACCGGGTTGGTGTAGTGGTTAACGCGACATCGCAAATCAACTGATCTCGAAGTCAAGAGTTCTAAGGTTAGTAAAGATAAAAATTTTTATATGGATTGGAATACTAGATCATGGATAACGGTGTTCTTTGGTGGTTAGGTTTCAATTAACCACACTTCTCAGGAGTGGTCGACCTGAGATTGTACAAG
>JAAAKQ030114364.1:0-13965 GCA_010016005.3 Zanna intricata
CCATGCCTGACCGGGATTCGAACCCGGGACCTCCGGATGAAAGACCGAGACGCTACCACTCGGCCAAGGAGGCCGGCTATTTATTTTTCATTGCCTAAACGTAAGTAGTTAAAAATAATAAATTTATTTATTACATAAAAAACTGCTTTGAAAATGATTTTTTTTTTTTAAAAAACAATAAAAATTTTGATAAAAATAATTTAAAAATTCAAATTAAAAATTATAATTTACTATTTTAATTTAAAGTAAAAAAAAAATTCTTAAGAAACGAGAAGAAAGTAGTGGAAAACAACGTTTAAAAAAATTAATAATTTTATGTTATAATATAAGACTTATAAATAAAAAAACTTATGTGGACACCACATAACTTCCCTGTAAGAAAAAAAATATATATATATATATAAAAAAAATAAAAATAAAAATACTATTCTAAATTATAATTTTCAATTAATTTTAAATAATCAGATGTTTCACCAAATTTAACACAAATGTAATAATGCCTATTAAATCACATAAACATATTTTTTAAAATAATAATATTTTATTTCACTAATAACGACTGATTTTTTTGTTTTTTGTCTTTTTTGTTATTGTTATCAATGAATTATTATTTATTAAAATATATTTTGTACAACCAGGGGTTAATAATTATAAATAAATCTATATATTTAAATTTAAAAAAAGTTAGGAAAAATAAAAAAGGAGATGACGTTAAATTCCAACCGATGTGATTTTCCCTTGTAAGATCTAAATATTTTATTAATTAAACATTTATTTGGCTATAACTCTGGAACCAATGAAAATAAGTAACACTTATGATATATCGTTGAAAACCTCTCAAGAAAGCTTATTACTATATTTAAGAAAACGTCCAAAATAAAAAAAAAAAAATTGTATTTCGGGCTTTTTGGACACTTTTGATTCAGTTGATTGCAAGTCCTAAATTTAAAATTTTAACATTCTACACCTAATCGTTTTTGAGTTATGCGAGATACGTATTCACCCTGTATGTCATCCCGTTTCAAAAATGTCACCCCCGAAACTAGTCAAAATGGATTCAGGGATGAAAAAAACAGATATTTTCGTTGAAATCCGAAATTTTTTGCGATTACAATATTCCCTTTATTTCGAACAAGGAAGTAAAATATAGCAATATTCGAAAAAAATCGTAAACATTTATAGAAGACACTGTATCAAAGTAAATACGTCCATTACCAAAGTTCTATTTTGAATTCATATCAACATTACAATTTCTTTTACTATTAATTTACAATTACTTATATCATTTTGATTACCATGTTCCATAGCATATTACCATCCAAATTTTGCCAGTATTAAGTTATTAATATTAATACAACAAAATCTTCTTGAAATAATATATTACATTATCAATCTTTTTTGAAAGGAATTGATTTCAATCTAGATGAATAAAACATTCTAATTTATATTTTATCTTAGTGAGTTGTGACTCACTCGACAGAATAAATTTTGTAAAAATAAATCACTTATATAAAAATTAAAAAGAAAACTCTACAAAAAGAAAAAAAATTATCCAGCTGTAACTAATTAGTTTCTACACAAATTTAACAAATAATGACGACAAATTTATCATAAAAATTCGTACCGAATATAGAAACAACCTCTTTTTTTAAAAAAAAATATGTTTTTGAATTTTGAAGGGGTAGTAAGTATCCTCATACATTAAATTGTTCTTGTAAGACAACAAAATTATTTTCTAATAATTAATGTGTTAAAATATTCGTAAAAAAGAAAAAAGCTGACAACTGTGGGTTGTTTCTGATGGACGGTTTATACACACACATACACAAAGAAATTAATTTAAAACATTTACCATATTATTTAAATGTTAACTTTTTCGTCTATTTAATTCAATGATTGTAACTAAAGCGAGTGCGCATGTCGTATTTAATTTGCATGGGTTTGGTGGTACTGTTGGCGACGATCGACTCTATCAAACTAATGTAATATCACAACCCTACATAGAACAAATTTCGCTTGTACTGTCGGCAGACTGGTGTAACCACGAAGTTAGGGTTGCATCAAGTATCGAGTCAACCGGAAAATCTAGTTCGAGATCCAGCCATACCAAGTTACTTTTCTACGACTTTAAATATTATTCATTTATTTAACACTACCGCTCACCTGTGATGTCACGCCATAGCAAACGGCAAACAACAAAGGTGAGAGGGGGCGATTTATCAAAAATATTTTTACAAATATTGATTCTTTTATTTTTTATTTATTTGTTAACAAATGTGCATAAGAAAAATATGATCTTAATTAAGCGAAATTTCGAGATACTGATGGTAACCTTAATTTGTAACGTGATCCTCTTGACATTTTAAATTGAAAGTTTAATGCCATCGATGTCCCCCCGATATATAGAAATAATCTGACCGATTTTGGTCAAAATCGGTCCAGTAGTTCTGGTAATATAAGGTGATTTAGAGGCCAACACCAGAAACACACTTACATACAAACATTAACATTTGGTAAATTTCCATCGGTTTTTTGGAATTCCTTAGGTGTCAAAATTTCATGACCCCATGGAAACCGCATATGCCTAAATTAGACCGAGTACAATACTTTCCCTCCTAGAGCTATAGCTCTGCTATTGCGCTATCTAGACGGAAAAGTTAATATTGTAATAATATCAAATATATATAAATAATAGTTATAATAATTGCTTTAAAGTTGCAAAATATTTTGTTATAAAATTATATATAATGTGATAAGATAATCTGAAATATTATCTAAAATTTAACTAAAACCATACGCAGCATTAATCCACATTAATTCAGGTATACTTAAATAAAATATACTTCATACAGTATATCTTAAATTGTTTTTAGTCGATTTTTTTTTTCTTAGTCTGGATTTCTTCTCTTTATCTGTTTAGCCTCCGGAACTACCTTAAGGTATTACTTCAGAGGATGTTGTGTATGAATTAGAATGAAGTGTAGTCTTGTACAATCTCAGGTCAACCACTCCTGAGAAGTGTGTTTAATTGAAACTCAACCACCAAAGAACACCGGTATCCACTATCTACTAGTATTCAAATCCGTATAAAAATTTTTGTCTTTACTAGGATTTGAACCTTAGAACTCTCGACTTCGAAATCAGATGATTTGCGATGTCGCGTTAACCACTATACCAACCCAATGGGTTTCTTAGTCTGGATTTAAAACATTTAAACCCCACCCGGAATTGTAAGTTCAAAAATACACAAGAGAAATAATAGTGGTAGATAAGAGTGGTAAATAATAGTGGTAGCGTCTCGGTCTTTCATCCGGAGGTCCCGGGTTCGAATCCCGGTCAGGCATGGCATTTTTCACACATGATACATTTCATTCATCTCATCCCTCTGAAGATATACTTAATTGTGGTTCCAGAGGTTAAACAACAAAAAAAAAAGAAAAAAAGAAAGAGAAATAATAGTAATTAAAATACTGCCACTTTAACTAATAAGGTAATAAATACATTCAACATTATTAAATTAAAAAAAAAAAACAACAAATAATAATAAATAATATTATACAATTTTACTGGATGTTAATTGAATATTAACTGAGTACTGGAGTACTTAACTATCTTTTTAACATCAGTAAAAAATTTACCTTAAAAATAAAATTACAAAATTCTGCATTATATAATCCATTTTCTCTCAGTCTTGTTTAAAAAATAACCATCATCCATGTTTATATCCATTTACAAATAAAATTTTTGTTGAAACGTATTAATTCTATAGTCCCGTAAACATTTACTTCTTTTCTATGTTTACAAAATGTAATGAGAATAAAAATTGAAAGAAAAGCTACGTACATTTTTACGTTAAAATTAAATATAATTTTTTACTTAAGAAAAAAAAAAAAAAAAAAAAAAAAAATGTATACTAGAGAATTTAATTTATTCAGACAGTTTAGAAAAGTTTATTCAACCATATAAAAATAAAACTAAATAAACCTTTTATAATTTGACGGAAACATTAAAAATTTAATATAGAAATATTATTTTTAAAAATTACAACCAAAGAAAACCATTAGTAGATTATTTTATAATTAAAACCAAGTATTTACACTGAAAATGCAATATTTTAATTTCACAAATGCCATGTTTTACCCGTATCCTTATGTTAGATAGTTAAATAATTTTATTCAGACATGGTTTCTTACTTTATTACAGGTATCCTTCTTGAATTAAACAAAGACAACTATAAACGTTTAATATTATTTTAATAACATTCTAAATATTCATTAAAATATAATTTTAACAAGAAAACTTTATGATGATTTTTTTTTGTCTTCGTTCATTTAACTGGTTTGATGCGGCTCTCCAAGTTTCTCTATCTAGTGCTAGAAGTTTCATTTCTATATACCTTCTATATCCTACATCCCTAACAATTTGATTTACATATTCCAAACGTTGCCTGCCCGCATAATTTTTCCCATCTATCTGTCCCTCCAATATCAAAGCGACTATTTCAAGATGCCTTAATATGTAGCCTATAAGCCTGTCTCTTTTTTAAACTATATTTTAATTATTTAAAAAAAAAAAACAAGTTTACCTAAGCAGTGAAAAAATAAACGCACTAATCAATTTTAATTATAACATATATTTTGTAGAAATGTGGAATAATATGACATCTATTTAAAAACTTTTTGAAATCATACCTCTATTAAAGGATTTTACCCTAAATCTATAGTGAAGTTTTTCCTTCATTTGTTCGCACACGAATTATTTTTTCCAAACGATAGATTATTATAAAAACTTATTCCTATTGGCTAATACATGAATATCTAAAAGAAACATACATTTAAAAATAAAATCTCTCTTAATCTAAAATTTCTTAATCAATTAGACTTTTAAATTAAAAATTAAATTCTAATAATGCCTTTAAAAAATGAAGAATTCTGTAAACTAAATCAACGTTTGTCAACATGCTGGCCTCCACGATGGGACGAATTTCCCACAGGCAGACTTAAATTAAATTGAATTAATTTAAAAATTATTCAAACAAAATATAACACAGAGGTAATAATTAAAATTTAATAGATATTTAAAAATAACCAAAATTACAAATATTTATGAACATTTCAATTATCGAATAATTTGTTATTTTCAGTGTATGAGGGTGCGAATTCATTATTACTACTAGCATCAAAGGACAATGCTGCACTCTTAACTGGTAACTGGTATTCTGCTTTTCTAAAAAAAATTTACAACCCCCTCAGAACTGTAAAAAAAATATTTTAATAAAGTTTCCCGATTAAAGTTTATGATAAAGTTCTGTTGGTTTTACAATAATAAGAACTAGCTTTTGTTATAGAAAAAAGAATAGTTAATTATGCTATTAAGTGGCAATGAACTTAAAATATAATTTCGTGGTCGTGTTTTGACCTGATTTTGGATTTTCAGTGAGAAATGTATTTATTGAATTACTGTATCTGAAAAAACATTGAAACTCATCAAGCAGTTTTAAAAAATCTATCATTCATTAAAAGAAATAATTTTCAAAACTTCTTCAAATAAAAATAAAATTTAGAAATAATCATAATGTTAACTGTCGATCTTCAACTAAAGTTGATCAACATTGAGCAAGATATCCGGAAACTCTGCAAACTTCGAAAAGCTCAACTATAATTTCAAATGCAAAACTATAATTGTTTTGCATTCAATGAAGCAAAACAATTTGTTTAATGATTCACTTTTAATAGTTTACTTCTAACTAATTAATGGTTTTTTTTATATGTATCCAAAACATGGTTTTAGATTAATACATTATAAATTAACCAGTATGTCCCAATTGCTGGAACCTTCCATACAGGTAAAAAAAGATTAAAAAATTAGGTCACATAATTTAGTATTTCGTAAATTTTTCTGACCTTTTATTGGTCCTTAGGCTTAAAACTATTGAAATTGATTCAAATTTTAAATATTGATATTGTTAACAAAAAATATTTACTTTAGTTTAATTTATAATCATAACAATGTAATTGATATTATAATTTAGTAATATGAAAAATTTTAAATAAATAGAATGAAAATTTAGCGTTTAAAATATAATTTTTTTTTAGTATTGGTATAACTATTTAATATTGGTGGTAGCGTCTCGGCCTTTCATCCGAAGGTCCCGGGTTCGAATCCCGATCAGGCATGGCATTTTCATACACGCTACAGATCATTCATCTTCATCCTCTGATGTAATACCTAACAGTGGTTCCGGAGGTTAAAAAAAAAATATTGGTGTAACTAGACTTTCCTCTTTTTTTCAAACTCCGGATAGATACCACCGTTAGGTATTACCTCAGAAGATGAAAATAAATGATGTATATCATGTATGAAAATGCATGCCTGCCGGGATTTGAAACCGAGACCTCCGGATGAAAGGCCGAGATGGTATCACTTGCGCAATGGAGGCCGGCATACTTCCTTCTTTAATAAAATTATTGTTTAATTTTTAGGTTATCTTTAATAATGATCATAAAAATATATCGGAACGATTGTAGGTATCTTCATATAATGAAAAATCAATTAAATATATGTTAAGATACAAAATAATTATATGTTTCTAAGTATGTAAGTATAAAAAATTTAATTATAATCATATTACATTATATAGAACTGCTTTCCTCTATTGTAAGTCTCATCGACAACTAAAGTGTGTTATCATTTGCAGGTTGAAAGTTAATAATATTTTAAGTTTTAAATATTTTACTAATTGCATTAGTGTATATAAATACCTTATATGAATGTTAAACAAAGATAATGAACAATGACATCACGTAACAATTATATTCGAACAGCGTACACGAACGAACAATCTAAACTTGTACGGTAAGCACTGATAGTCAACAGATTATATCGATGATAAGAGCAACCCTGCCATCTAACCATAGACGTGCGTATTAATTTTGTTTTTATTAGAAAACTTGTATCCAACCATGTATAAACGATGGAATATTTAACCTGTACTGCATTACAATATAAGTTATCAATTTAATGTAAACTGCGGTCATGTTTACCACCCAGAATTTCAATGAAAACATAAAATATGTATGCACATAATATTAGTCAATGAATTATTTGTTATTTATCTACGTATGTAATAAAAATTTTAATTTTAAATACATTAATAGGTATAAGAAACAAATATAGCAGTTAATTTAGAAGAAATAAATTTATTTCAGATGAATTATTTTTAATTTCTAAGCTAAAATTAATTAACTTTTTTAAACAATTTATCGACTTAAAAATTTAATTAATGAATAAATGGATTGATTTCATGCCATAATAACTCTTTTTTTTTTTCTTTTTTTTATGTATACCGTTAAGTATTACATCAGAGGATGAAGATGAATGATTTGTAGCGTGTGTGAAACTACCATGCCTGACCGGGATTCGAACCCGGTACCTTCGGATGAAAGGCTGAGACGCTACCACTCGTGCCACGGAGGTAGAGGAATTCCATACTAAGCTGTACTATTATAATAAAAATTACCTACGAACCAACAATTACCGATATATGTTATCGAATTCTATATATATGTGTGTACAAGAAGTTTCGGAACGTATTATCCAAACAGAAACTGATCAGGACACTAAAATAAGTAAAAAAGTTCATATCGACATAAGTTTTATTTTGCTTTGTTTTCCCTCTGGACGCCATTTAGTGATTTTCAACAACAAAATTATTCTTCAGTAACATGTAAACCTACTTTAATTACATTTGACAAATCCAAGACTAATACCTAGTTCTACAAAAGAATAAAGTTTGAAAATATCATCACAGATTTAAAAATGGTGGCCATCTTAATTTTTTAATATTCAATATTTTTGTAATTATTTGTTTGATCAAATTTTCACTTTTACAAAATTTATTAAACATTTCTTTATGAAAAACGTGGCATCTCATTTGTAAAAATCCGTTGACTAACAATCGAATTATTGTAGTCAAATTAACTCTATCTTTTTGTGATAGCCTCCGGAACTACAATAAGGTATTACTTCTGAGGATGATACGTACGAATTCAAATGAAGTATAGTTTGGTTGGTGTAGTACAGTCCAGGCAGACCATTCCTGAGATGTTTGGTTAATTTTTTTTTTTTTTTTTTTACTTCAACTCGGAGCCGGACCCACAGTAAAGCATAGCACAGCTCCATGCTTTGCTTGTATAGCAAAGCATAACGTAGGAGAATTAATAACCTTGGTATATCTCCTCATCTCTTTTCTATTTTACTATAAAGTATTATTTCAGAAGATGAATGTGAATGAAGTATCTTGTACAACCTCAGATCAACTCCTGAGAAGTGGTGAATTGAAACCCATCCACCAAAGAACATTGATATCCACGATCTACCCAATTCAAATCTGTATAAAAGTTTACTAGGATTTGAACCTTAGAACTCTCGACTTCGAAATCAATTTATCCGGTCGTACTATAATATAATTCGGACACTATAATGTAAGGTAATAATTTTTATTAATTTACTAATATTATTTATTGTAAATTATTTCTTTTTTTTTTTTACATTTAGTGGAGAAAATAAAAACAGGAAAAAATTATTAGCTTGCATTACGGTGCTCAAACGTCGATATGACCTTTTTTGATCATTTTGGTGCTCTGAATCATTTCCTCAAGTTCGGTTAATACGTCCTGGAACACTCCGTATATATAATATATATATATGTATATAAATACTTTTTGTCTCAGATTTTGATCCTGATTTCGGATTCGGTTTAAGCATTATTAAAAAATTAAAGAAATACATGAATGGCTCCGATCAATCTAAAAAATTAAAATTATTGCAAAATAAATACTTTCCAATAATCATTACTCAATAACGATGTAAGCTATAAAGTTCATTTAAAAACAGTAATATAAGGTGTACAAAAATGCCAATTAATTAGTAATTAATTAATTAATTTAATTAAATAAGTAATAAGTAGTAATTATTTAATGCCAATTAATTAGTAATATAAATAACAATTTTTTTATATCAAATTAAGACCCAAAAATTGTAGCAAAATTAGATTTTTAAAAATTGAAAAAACAAATTATGCCATAAAACCACCAATGTACGCGACAAATAAATTATATTAATTTAGTGAATAAGTAAATTAGATAAAATAACTTCGGCAGAAATGATTTATTAAATGGGAGAACAGTAATAATAATAATAATATTCGTTCAGTAAAATTTTACTAGAATCTTCATTGAACCCACCGGGTTGATCTAGTGAGGAACTCGTCATTGAAAATTAAATGATTTTGAAGTCGAGAATTCTCAGGTTTTAATCCTAATAAAGGCAAGTTACTTTTATACAGATTTGAATACTAGATCGTTGATAATGGTGATCCATTTGGTGGTTGAGATTCAATTAAACACACATTTTGGAATGGTCAATCTGAGATTATACAAGACTATAATTAATTTTCATTGGCACATATCATCTTTATTCATTCTCTGAAAAAATACCTTACGGTGTTTCCGGCAGGTAAATATAAAAATAAGGACTTTTCATTGATAACAAGTTTTTAGTCAAAGTCGGTTCAGTTCTAAATTATTAATTTTAATCTTTACTGTTTCTTAGGTAGAAATATAGACATTGGATTGCCACTAGGAGGGAAACTATCCTTTAATCATTAAATATGAAGATATCAATTATTGGCTCACATATATGATCATATATACTCGTATATATGTATATATATATATATATATATATACGTGTAACATGTGACCCATTATACATACAATTCATATCGAAATTTTAAAAATATTCAAGTCAATTTAACTACATCGAGTCAAACTGCACCAACAAATGTTCATATTTTAACGATCACGTGATATTTTTTATAAAAAAATTCTTTATTTGGGAACATTGAACTGTAATGACGATAGCTGATCACGGGAATGAAACCCAGCTCTCCGATTTGATGTGGGTTAAAAGGAAAACAGTAAAAAAAGTTTGCGAAAGACTATGGCTGAGGAGAAATATTTCTGGCTGATGCTAAATGTTACTAGGATTGATCTCACGAAAAACCGACATTAGATAAAGTGAAAGAAATAGGGAAAAATCAGTTTTTATTATCTGAAAGAATAAAAGAATAGTATTACATTTCAGTATGGTAAGGAACTGACGACCATTCTTTAAATTGATAACATTCCAGCCGGTATTTTTGAAAAGAATATATACGTGATAAAATATGATTGATAGACAAAATAAATTGAAGGTATTTAAAGAAATTAAAAAAATATATATATTCTATTATTCATTTTTATCCTTTAAAACTGATCAATTTTAAAATGAATTAAAACCTTTAATTATGAAAATTCTTATTAGTGAAAATATCACCAAACTTGGTAGATGATATCATCTCTTCCTTTCATCCCGAGATTCCGGATTCGAATAATGGTCTGAATAGAATTTTTCATACGCTACAAAATTCAATTTCTATATTTCAAGCACATGTTTCAAGCTTATGTGGCGATATTATCATCAAGAAAAAAAAAATATTCTTTATAACATATACTCTTTCTTATTTTAAAATTTGTTTAATTTTCGTTTCATTAATGAAATCTTTTAAAAAATTGACGTGGAATGAGGATTTTTTCTTTTCTGATTAAGTAAAAGCATTCTGAATCGGATAATGTTTGTGAATTATTTAGTTGCGAAGTCCCACCATTTTTAAAATGTAATACATGAAATCAATTTCCACTTTAGACAGATTAATTTAATCAGAACCTGTTCATTCTAGGAGTTTTAGTAAATTAAATGTATTTTTATGCGTATTTGTTTCATTTAACTATCTCTCTCCAATTCAAAATTATGTAATTTACCCTGTAATATCCAGATCTACCGCATATTTCATAAAATACACGATAGAATTCTGTTATTAAGTAATAGATTTTTTTTTGGTTAAATATCATCTAATCTAAATCTCATAACAAAAACTATAATTATAAGCTAATTTAGATTTAAAAAAAAAAGAAGAGAATAACAGTGTTACGACAATATGTTAATAAATATTAAATGATTATTCTTTTCAAGTGTGAAAAATGTTATGACTAATTTACGATTTTTTAAAATGAAATTATGGTGTTTTTTTTTCTTTTTAACAGTTTACTTTATAAATGATGTTTATTTATATATGAATTAATTTAAATGTGTACAGTAATTTTTCTTAGATAGACGGAACTGAGCAACATTCAGCTATGATGTGATATAGTTGCGTGTGATGTGATTCGTGTTAAATGTTGGTTTCACATACCGCTGTGAAGAGATAGTAATAAAGCTAACATTTAAAGTTAAGATTGTAGCTTCGTTTACAATCACCTTACTTTAACTCTTTTAATATATAAATATATATATATATATATATATATCCTTTAGAGAAAGGAGAGAGAAAAAAAAGAACAACTGGATGATTCAAAAATTAAATAATTTTTGGTGATTTTACAATAAAAATTAGTTAGAAAATGGCAATTATCTGGATGAAAGAAATTAAAACCGATATAAAAGCCAGCCTCCGTGGCGCGAGTGGTAGCGTCTCGGCCTTTCATCCGGAGGTCCTGGGTTCGAATCTCGGTCAGGCATGGCATTTTTCACTCACGCTACAATTTATTCACCTCATCCTCTAAAAATATACTTTAACGGTGGTTCCGGAGGTTAAAAAACAACCGATATAAAAAACCAAAACTCTTAGAAGATTAAATATCAGACAAAAATTTATAAATAGAAAATTGAATCGATACAAAGTTTTCAAGAAAAAGAAGAAAAAAATGACGGTTCTTAAAGAATTGTCAAAAGAAAGAAGAGAACAGCAAGCTTAAAGAATGAGAGAATACTGAGCAAAGAAAAAAGCTGCAAAGAAGGTGAAAATTGGTGTGGTCTTTCAGAGGCAAAATCGAAAAAAAAATTAATTACAATACTGTGATTTTTTTTTTTAAATGTAATTTAATGAAAATAAATATCTTTCCTGCAATATTACAGGAAATATTTAGAAAAATATTATATATATAATATCTATTTTTGATATTTATGATGCTTGTAAAAAAAATATCTAGAAAAAATAAAAAGAGAAAAGCACCAAAGTTGCTACCTGATCTTATCTTTCAGTCCAATGAAGAAGGTACTGGGAAACTACTTGTCACCCCAATTTCTTTAACATAATTTTAGGACTGGATTCTTGGTGTGAAAACGCAAATACACATTTCTGATTCTACCTAGCTATTGATATCTGATTTACGAGTACATACAATTAAAAAAAAAAGAAGTTATGAAAATGCATTGGAAGCTTATAACGGTTTTTATTCTATATTATTATCCTACATAAATAAAAAATGTTAAATGGCATTGAAAGAAAATCATTTAAACTAATAGATGATCGAGGTATCAATAATTCGTTTGTTGTGATTTATGAAAACCGCACGGATTGTTGGATTTATAATATAGTTCATAGTCTAAAATATCAGAGGCTAAATCTCTGGTATATTTCCTATATCCAAGAGCAGAAATCTAGATGAAATGTTTCGCTAGCCGTAACACGGAAACGAACCATTTCGCTCGCTATTCGTAACACGGGAACGAACCATTTACATACCAATGTTTACGTGAACTATTGTTATTATTATTATTTATATTAGAGGGCTACTCTTATAAAGCATGAAAGAAACAATTTCTACAATTGAATACTTTTATGTACGTATGTAATGTATATTATGTATGTATGTATGTAATTGAATACTCAATGAAATAATATAAAAATTTATGAAAAATTTTCCATTACTTCCAGTTTTTCTCCTCGCTCCGAATAGTTCCGCTTGGAACACGTTAGATCATTTATTTATTTGGGGTTCTTTATTTTTTTTCTATCTGCCCAATACCGCTTCATTCTTTCTGGTATCTCTTTCCTTCGTTCTTTAGAAAGTTCAGCTCTGTTGTTCTTACGTTTTGGCGTTTCTTAGAAACTTTTATTTTTATCTTTTAATATCCTTTTTAAAATTTCTTTTTCTTTTATAATTTTTTCAGTTGTCTTCTTAGACTTGTGTGAACCATTTGTCTTTTCTTTCTTTTTTTTTTGAAGATGAAGAAACCAAAAATTTGTTTAGTCAGTCTATTATTATTCATAATAAATCGGAATAAAATGCAATTCTCCTTTTCTTAGAAAAAATTTCTTAAACACGGTTCCGCTAGTATATAAAAAAAAATTTTTTTTTAAATGTAAAAAAATTTCATTCCACCTTACCAGCACAAAGATGTAATTTTTACTCTTCTCAAAATCTTTCCATTTTTTACTTTTTAAACCAACATCAGGAGATTAAACTATTAAAAGTCAAAAATTAAAATTAACCTACAATCATGAAAGATTGTCAACAGTATAGTATATTGAGAGATAAACCTATATATCTATACTTGGTATATCTCAGTATATCAGAGATAAAAGTTAGATAATATATTTAATCTTTTGCGAACGAGACAGCGTTAGTGTATTTTGGAAAAAGTTGAGAAAGACCAACATATAAGAGGTCATGACATCGTCAGTGACTTAAACATCGATCATCATTTCATTTGGAGAAAGTTGAATACAAGATGAAGCTCAAAGTTTGGATGCCATTTGATCTAACAGAAAAAAATTTACTCGATCGAATTTCTATCTGCAAATCTCTACTGAAACTTACAGACAGTGAGCCATATCTGAAACGGTTGATCGCGTGTGATGAAAAATGATGAAAACCTACCACAACAATGTTCCAAAAAAAACATGTTCGAAGTGAGAAAAAGCTCCGCAGTCTCCAGAAAATCCCACACTGACACCCAGGAAAATTTTTCTGAGCGTGTGGTTGGATTGAAATGGGCATCGCGCAATTAACCCACCGGGTTGGTCTAGTGGTTAACGCGACATCGCAAATCAGCTGATTTCGAAGTCGAGAGTTCTAAGGT
>JAAAKQ030114375.1:0-13965 GCA_010016005.3 Zanna intricata
CCATACTGGCGCCGCGTAAGTGAGCATGCTCTCGAAGACACCTCGGTACACCATGTACATTTGGCGGCCCGACAGCCATATTATAAGTATTATTTTTTTTTAATAAATTATAGATTTTTTTAATAAACTTATTTATTTTTCATATTTTGTTCGATATTAGATTGTCCCGCTTAGCCGCCTCTTATCAGCAGCTCCAGGATTAACATAATTTTAATTTAAGTTAGCCACAAGTAAAACCCAAAAAGCACAGTGAAAAATTAACTTGTATCCTTACATAATACTTAAAATGTAATCAGATTTAAGATGCCATCAGAAAATAAGACAGAAGAAAATAAAAATTTTGATTAAATAGATATAAGTTTAAAAAATTAAATAATTTCAGTAAAGAGTTACATAGAATAAATATAAATTATGATAATTTTTAATAATGCATATATTTAAATTCAGCTGAAATTGTAGATTACGGATTACATTTTGTACAAGTAGTGTACAAAATAAAAAAATAAACAAGAAATAAAAATTTTTAAAACGCGACTGCCAAAAAAAAACATTGTTCTTTAATGTAGGGTAATCAAAAAGCGTGCGGGTGACAAATTTGTATATAGTATTTGAGCTGCTACTTTAGAATAAATGTACATAAAATACATATCTACACCCTAAATACTTTACGCTCCTTTTTGAAAAAAATATTTTTCAAAAAAAGATGCAGTTTTATTAATGTCATTAAAACAAATGAAAATATACAGATCATATTAATAAATTAAAACCGGAAGATTGGTTGAGAAGATAAGACAGTATTTCCGAATAACCGTGATCTGTTATATAGAGATTGTGCCTGATGCGTGCAAACGTTAGCCTTCAATCTACTAACAAATACTCCGTTTGAATTTTGAAAATCGGACGATTATTTGCAAATATATTATAAGAGTCCCTTTAACCTCCCAAAACAGCGTCGCAGGGGCACCCCGTTTGTTATCGGATGATGATCATCGGTATAGCCTCGCGCGAGGTTCTAGCTTCACCTCAACAATCTAACTTCACATGCAGTCCTCACGGGAAGCCAATTATTATTGTTAAACAGAAGTTTTCTAAATTTATTTAATATTATTTTATTTAATTTAAAGTAAATTTAATTCTAATATTTTTATAATGTATTTTTATTTTGAAAGATTAGTATTTCATTTCTGATTAACAATTGTAGACCAATATCTAATAACCACAATAAATTGTCAATTTACAAATAAAAAACTTTTTCGTAAAAATCTCTTATCATAAAAATGTTAGGCGGTTAAAGCCTCTCTCATAAATTTTGTTCGTGGGTTATTAACAATTTTAGGCCCTTGATATCTTTATATTATAAGAGATAAAATGTTATCTTCTCAAACCTCAAAAAGGAGTGTACATTAGGTTCTAATGAACAACCTGAGTTGAATTTTCAGTGATTTATATGTTCGGTTAAAAGTTTAACATAACACTTTTCCTTTGAATTGACTAAAACGACAGAAGTTTTTTTAATTTTAATTAAAAAAAAAACACGTAAAATTATTGTTTAATAGAGCTTCATAAGTCTTGTTTATTTGCTAATAAACAATATATTTATTATATATTTTTCATTTATTTATTTAATTTTTACTCCTTGGAATTATGGTATTACTCCTTGGTATTATGATCGCGAAAAAGTTCGGTTTTCAGATTTCAACGGAAATATCAATTTTGACCATCTCTGAGTCCATTTTGACTAGTTTCGGCATGACGTCTGTACATATGTATCTTTTAAAAATACCTATATGCAATTTAATAGGCATTATTACATATGTGTATATGTAATATATTTGGTGAAACATCTGAATATTTAATATTAATTGGAAATTATAATACAGATTCGTATTATTTTTTGATTTTCGTACAAGGAAGTCATATGCTGTTCACATCAGATTTTTTATATACTATTTCCTCAGCATCAACTGGTAATGATTGTTTCATTGAAACTATAGATAAAAAAAAAATATTGTAACATTTTTAAGCACGTTTTCCTAGTACTTTATTTAAATAACTCTAGATCAGCTCTATTTTTATTTTTAACAACGAGGTTACATTTAAAAACTAATCTTTAATCAAAATTAAAATTTTGTTACTCTTTTAATAGTTGCTAACTCAATTATTTAAATTTTATTAAAACTATTTTTTAATCCTAAGGATTTTTATTTAATAATTTTATCTAGCACGGCCCGTTGGTATGATTGTATAATAATTAAACCGGCGTACATAAATTTAGTACGAAACGAAATTATTCCATCATCAGGAACTTAAAAATATGTTATTAAAACTAAAACTTCATTGTAAATGTCTCCACCGTTATAATGTTGGAGACATTATAATGGCAGGATTTAAGTCGACATAATTTTAAACACATGACGATCAACGTTATATAATTTACATAAACATTTTACAACACTATTACAGTCTTAGTCTTTTTTAGATTTATGATGTATAATCCATAATAAATAAGTAAATAGAATACACAGTTTTACATAAATTAGATTAAACATATATTCTATAAAACTAAAATTATAAATATATTTTTCTTTTTGTACTTCAAATAAAACATAATTTATTGCGAAACACCGCTCCTCGTCGAGAAGATCCGGTCGACGGTATTAAAATTTGGATATTCCATATCCATAAAGGTATGTTTGGCGAGTATGTAAGGTAATAAACCGCCAAATTTATTCACTAGCAAAATAAAAAAGAAAGAGCCAGCCAACCACATTTTTTAGTTTTAGAGGAGAGTGTAGAACCGATATATTCAACGATGTCATATAATTTGACAATCAGTACCGTCTGATTGAATTTAGTGGAAGTAAATGCAAAATGTAATAATGATAAGGCCCTGAGGTAATATTTCCCTCGTCCGGAACATACCATCTACGTTCCACGACCAGGTCGGTAGCTGTATGTCAGTACAACGCATAAAGCTGGCTAACGGTACTCCGAGTATTTTCGAATATGAGGTCATTCTAGATGATAATAATCCCAACCTGGGATAAATAAAGCATGGCTAGTTTATAAATAAAATCACGGTTAAACTATTTTATATAAACGATTCTAACACAATCGTTTAATAACATACGGACTTAAAACACCTTTGGAGCTCGCGATGTGATATGATAACAAGTGTAACAGAGACCTTTCCTTTTCTTTATATGCCTCCGCTATGGCAAGAATATAGTAAGTTGTCCATGTGCCGGTGCATGGGAGCCTCGAAAGCTTCGGTTAGTAGGGGCCTGGAGTCAGTGGAGAGACTGTGCATCCGCTCTCAGCCAGGAAATTTGCCGGTTCAGCCGCAGTGCTGAGTCGGACCTCCAAGTTTAGCAGCCCTCGAGCGGGAATGTATTCTGACACCTAAACTGAAGGGATAATATTTAATGCAGAATCTTGTCGAACGATCAAATGCGGCGGTTCATATAAAAACGCTAGTTCTGTACCTGCCGTTTCGCCAGAAGCAAAGTGGAAGAAAAGGAAAGAGCCCGATAAAATTACAAGAGGGTTGAAAAGTCGAAAGATACATTTTAGCAAAAGTGCACCGAGTCCAAGGTATCTTGTCATTATAAGAGAGAAAGTAACTTTTTTAAAGTAGGTCTATTCTTGAATGTCCATGAGACCGCGTGCTTTACTTGTAGCTCTGCAAAGAAATACATAAGATATATAAGGGTCTGCTCGTGGAAACAGTAAACGACCGCCAAACTCAAAGAATTAAAAATGTGTTGTAAAATAAGATCGGTGAGTTCTTCTGCGATCGCACGACATTCTTAACTCATCTAAAGGGGTGATCGTTTATCGCGATCTACTGAACCGTAGCGAAGTAGAATTATTACAAGAACTGTCGAGTCAAGGTACGACCGAATGCTAAAGATCCACCAGGAGAAAAAATGGCGAGTTCGCAGAAGAAGCCTGAGCCTGTCGAGCTGCACGTCCAAGTTACGATAGAGAGACCGGACAGAGAGAAGATTCAAAATGTAACTGGGTTCTCCAAAAGCATGGAGGACTTCAACAGAAAGGGCCAGCGCTTCAGCCGCTCAAAAAATTTCAGCGGGGAGTGCATCCGGTCTTGACTTGTATGCAATATTCTCCGCTCGAGTTGAATAATAATTTAAATCGTTGTAGGTTATTCGGGAAAAACTACCTAAATAATAATAATAAGAACTGGCTAAATAACTAATAAGAAATAGCTGAATAATAATTTATATCGCTTTAGGTTATTCGGGAAGAACTAGCTAGCAACTCTGCGAGATAAAATAGTTCGTTTATTTCAGTTTAGGCAAAAATGTCAGAATGGTATGGTAAATCGTACCGCAGACAAAAATATCTGCGATAAGGTATCAAATTGGACTTTTGATGATTGCGTGAGCTATCATCGATTGGTTCTTTTCGATGTTCTCAGTGGGTTCCCAAGTTTTATCGATTCTTGGAGGTTGGACTTAGAGCCTTGGTTCGAGAATTCCATGACCTTGCTTTGGATGACCTGGCGGAGAGATTTTCGATGGCAGTAGTTGCGGCAGCAGAGGCCTCCATTCCCCGCAGCAAGAGTCAGGAGAGAGTGATCCGCTGGTGGACACGAGGCCTTACAGCTAAGAAGGTGGCTGTGTGCAAGGTCCGGATGATTGTCTAACGTGAGCGTGATCCGAGCCGGCGTGTTGAGGTAATGATGGTGTATCGAAGGGAACGCGCGCCTGGTATTTTTGGTTAGTCCGAGCCTCACGTAGGGATTCCTGGCGCACTTTTGTGCGTGAGCAGAGCAATAAAAACTCGTGGGGTGTCTTGTACCGGATACTTGGACGTAAACGGAGGACTGAGGTCCTGTTGTCCGCTCTCTCGACCCGACAAGTTGTGGTTATTGAAAAGGACCGTATCCTTACGCTAATGTTGGATGACTTGCTTCCTGATGATACAGAGGTGGGTAAGGCCTCCTTTCACCATCGTATTCGCCGGGAGGTAGCGGGCTTCCGTACTGAACATCAGTTCTCGAAGATAAGGGAGGTGGAGGTCCGACGGGTGATTTGTAGTTTCGCCTGTAACAAAGCCCCCAGGTATGATTGCATAACAGTTGAGATCCTAGTTGGTGTGATGCCCATCACTACTGGTCCACAAAGGAGATATTTAATAAGTTACTATTTGCAGGGTATTCCCTGTGTGTTGGTGAAGCGTGGCGTTCTGAAGTTGCATTTTAATGGAGGCAACAAAGGCCCAACTGTAACTACCTCTTAACGGCCCTTGACGCTCCTTCCAGTGGTAGGGAAAGTTTTCGAGAAGATATTATATCTTCGCATAAATGATAGGCCAACTACGGATCATTTGCTCCAAGAGAACCAATATGATTTTCGGCCTGGCAGGAGCACGGAAGATGCTATTCTAAGGGTGATGGATGTCACTTCCTCCAGAGTATGCTTATGTGTTAGGTATATTTTTAGACATAGCCAAGGCATTTAATAATTTGTGGTGCCCTCTGCCTTGTATCAGTTGCAACGGTGTCGATTAGGGTGAATGAGATTGATACACTCAAGTTATTTTAGCCACAGAACGATTGTCCTACGAGACGGAGATTCTGAGGTTGGGAAGGCACTGTCTAAGGGGTGTCCCTAGGGCAGTGCCTTAGGCCCCCTTCTCTGGGCGGTGGAGTTTGACTCTCTGATGCCCGTAGTTTGACCCAGTGGCTGCCGTATCGTTGTTATGCTGAGGATGGGTTGCTGCTTGTGGAAGGGAATTCTAGAAATGAATTGGAGATTCGAGAAAGTCTTGCGTGTGCTGTGCTCCAAATGTGGAGCTTTGAGCATAAAATGGCGAGCCCAACGCCGAGACGCGTTGGGCTCGCGTCTTTATGGCATGCCATCCTGTGCGGTATTTTACTGTTCAGAGGTACTTGGAGGTGACCTTGGATGAGCGATTGCGCTTTGGGGATCATCTCATCATCTCCGGTACTTGGCCAAGGAGGCGCTTAATGCATTTTTTGGCATTAGACGGGTTATTCATCCCGATTGGGGACTGTATATCTGTACGTTGCGGGTCCCATATAGAGGTGTTTGCGAGGCGATAATTGTACGCTGACCAGTTTGGGCTCATCGAAGTGATCTATAGCTTATAAATCTATAGAAATATCCTTTTGTGGGCCCAGTATCTTTTGTTTTTGGCTCTCGATGGCGGTTAAAGGACAATCTCGCGAGAGGCAGTCTCTGTGATAGCTGGTGTCAAGCCGGTGGATTTGCTAGTCGTTGAGCGCAAGGAACGGTATATTGCTAAAAAAGCTGGTCTTCTTTCCTCGGGGCGTTTGCGGGAGATAGAGGACCAGGGATTTACGGGTCGGTATTCGTATGAGCTCTTTCTGGAGGTTGTGAGTCTGTTCGCCAATAAGTGGGTGTTCCCCAATCGGCACATAACGCAGTTTCTTTTCGGGCATGGCACTTTTTGTGCACAGTTTGGCTGTGCTGGGGTTTCTGTAGGAATGGTGAGCTCGGCATCGACGGGGTGTCGATTTGTCTGTGCAGGCGGCCGCAATAATGGGGGCTACTTTGTGGCAAGAAAAGAATGTCACGTGGACATGGATTTTGGAATGACCGTGGACGTGGGTTTTGGAATGAACGTGGACGTGGATGACCCCCCATCTGACCTTTTGTGAATGCTTGTTGCTTGTGTTACATTGGGATAGGTCAAAATTTCAATGCTGCGAGCAGCTGCTTTGGGTGGGAATTTGAAATCCAGTCGATTCAATCGAGATGTGTATGGCATTCAAAGTCACATGGGATGGTGTGATAAGTAGAATAGGCGCGGGGTTTCGTGCTTGCGGTTACTTAATTGTTAGGGCGACGTGTTGATCTATATGAGCCTACGGCAAGGCAATTGCTGATGAAATATTTTACACTGGTGCCAAATGTCTTCCGAGACATTTGCATCGGTGGCATCTCGACCGAGGCCTGGCTGATAACTGAGATATGTAATCAGTACGATTGTCAATAAGACGACTCCCAGTGAAGCCTTTAGAGCTTCGAACGGGAGGGGCGGTGTGGCGACCGGAATCGCCACGAGGCGGATGTCTTCCCTATGGGAGTTGGGATGTTCTAATGAAATAAAACAACTTAACTGTTGGCCTCAGCTCTTAGTAGAGCCAACTAATGAAATAAATTATTACAAATTTAAATAAAGTTCATTTTTAACTAAAGATATCTAATAATAAATAGAAATTTAATTCAATTGTGGAATTGATGGAATTTATTTACATTTAGAAAATATAAATAAAAGAAATCAACAAACATGAAATCAAAATTTTATAAAATAAATAAATAAAAAATGAAAACTTACAAATTATTAACTGAAATTTTTATTATTTTAATCTTCATACTCAAATATCGGGATTATTATTTTTATCTTATTTTATAAATAAATTACTTAAGTGTAAGTTAATCGCGTTTGTAATCATTTTAACTAGTGTTGTCTTTCAATAAAACGACTGCTGAAATTTTGAAAAAAATTGTCTACACGCGTTTTTATTCAAGGTTACATAAATTAATTCCAACTGCTAGTTAAATAACTGTGTCAATTTTTTCTAATTTCACAGCAAAACCAAGCAGTTACTCTTTTTATAGCATCAGAATTATTATTTTTAAAACAGTAACGTTAATTGAAAGGAAATAAAAAACACAGTAATCAAACGTTTAGTCCTTTAACTTGAATCGCCCCAAGGACTTGATACTGTATATCAAGTGTAATTTTGGCCTAAAGGTAGGAAAACTTGTACGAAGTATCGAAAATATTTAATACAAAAGTTAATTAAATTAAAATTCAGATTGATTAATCGTATTTTTCCTTGAACATTTTGCCAAAAAAATCTATCCTAAGAAAGTTTATACATTTTTGTATAACAGATTAGCCGTGATAGGTCGAAGATCTGATAAGTTTTGTCTGGTTTGGAATTTTTAAAAATATTTTCAAAAAGTTGTAGGTAGTTATATCGGTTTATTCATTTTTTAAAATATTTTTTCAATACACTGTTATTAAATGCACCCTCAGGAAATAAAATATAAAAGGTTATTATCATCCAAATGTAATGGGATTCCTTGTTAATATTTAATGACATAACGGTCACAATAATTTTACTTAAAATCTGTTGTAATCCGTTCGCTGTTCTTGCATTTGTGCAAATATGGAAACTTCAAATATTCATCTTAATTTATTTAATCTTTAATTAAAACATTTTTACTATCACGTGTTTGGGGCTCGATTAGGCTATTGACAGATTGACAGTTGAAAATATTTATATAATTATAATTTATAAGTTAAAAAACAGAAGTAAAACAAGACAAATCAACAAAGCAGTAATAGTAATAATAATAATAATAAAAGATAATAACAAACAAATAATAAAAATAGTAATCACAACCACAATAATAATAATAATAAACAGTGGTTACATACAAAACAGAATTAAAAGTAATCGTCAGGATTTATTTACAGTTAGTTAAATATTGAAAAACAGAATTCAGTCCCACTGACAAAAGACATTAGCATGCCTGCTTACAGTAACAGTTTTAACATTAATACAAAACCATTAGTTTTGTATTAACAACAATAGTACAATAGATAAGGCAAGTATAAAGTTCTTTAACTGCAAATACCTTTGCTGTTCACAAATAAAACTACCCTAACAATTTTTATGAATGAAATTTAGTACATTATCTCTTTCACTTATAGTCTAACAATAACTCATCGAACCACTTCTTTTTTTTTTCATTTACTGTAATTACCTGTGTCGTCACCTTAATTGTGTGGAACTTGTACGCAGTAGAAATTCGATTCTTTACTGACCTTCTCGCAGAATATTCTCGCTTCAAACTCGCAAAATATCTCCTCGTTTAGAATTTTCTCGCACAACTGATTTCAAGTCATTTTCCATGGAGTATTTATAACCCTATCCTCTTGACCTGCAGGATCAGACCCCAGTTGAGTACGAGAAAGATCGACCAAGCCCTTTCATTTCTCCATGCATTTCTACACTAGTGTGGTAACTCTTCTCACGGAACATCATCTGTTTAGTGTGTCAGTGGGTAATATTACAAAAGACGATTATTAAACCGAACTGCTACCTTTACTAAAAGAGTTTCTTTTAGCCCCTTTGTGGATTCCTTCCAATATTATATTTTCTATTGCTTTTTTCTTAACTGACGAGAATCAGTTAAGAAAAAAGAGCTCAGGTCCGTTATACCGTTCTTATTATACTATTATACTTTTCTATCTATCTTCAAATATTTTTATACATCTATATTGAAATTTTTATAGATTATAAACATAATTTATAAACTTATCTTTATTTCTTTTACTGCCTTTCGATATTTCGTATTTTTGTAGATATTTTTGCTTCATTAGAATATTACACACAGGCGCGCACGCGGACATAATTTAGATAAAAGGTATGTACTTCGTCTTAATCCCTGTTACGAACTAATCTGCTGCTACTATAGTTTGAATAAATTAAATTAAAGGGATCATTTTCAAATTTTAATCCTTAATCCATATATTATTTCATTAATTGTTTGCAAAACTGCTTTTTATTATGTGTACTTAGTGTCTAAAGGATTAATAATTTATATTGACTTTTTCAATATTTCCGCGTTGTTTAAAGTTTAAAACAACTCATATGTCTATTTTCGCCGTCGTTGTCAATGGAATTTTCAATTAGTTGTTCTAATATTTTTATACGCTTATTTAAAAGTTTTTCGTGAATTAAACACTTTTTAATAAAACAATTTTTAAAAAACGATTTTAGGAACGTTTACACTAATTAACAATAGTAACAAAAATAATTAATATCTAAAGAACGATAATTACTTCTAATTTTAAAAACTTTATTTCTATTTAAAAAAAAAATTAACAAAATAAACTTTTTTACTCACCCAAGCGTTCTAGTAGATATAAGAGGTGTGCGCAAACTGAGGAATCCATTGGGAGAACGGTTCGATTCCTTATTTGGCATTTCTAATCGGCCGCCTCCTTCTTCTGACGCTGCATCATCATCCCTCTTACGCCTCCTACGGTGGCACCAGAAGAAAACATAAAGACCCGCAGCAAGAGCGAGAAGAACCGCAAGAGTTGAAAATATTGCAGTAAGAATCAAGTCCCTTCTCTCCATCAGGACCTAGAAAGAAAATATTAAGTACGTTAACGATATTCTAATCGGTCGAAGATTTAGCTGATGAATCATCAAATCGGATTATTCTTTGAACCGATCGTACTGCGGTGCACATTCGTCTACGAAACTGTTTGAGATATCGTAATTCAGCCGTAAAATGATATTTCTACTTTGTTTATCACAGGGATTGACGTGAAATTAAAACAATAGCTTTCAAAGAAATAAATATTTGATGCGTGTTCTAGTATTTAGCGTAATTTAAATATCCATCCTAATCATAAGATAGGGATAATTAGTGTAAACGAACAAAACAATGAACCCTATTTCTATCGTAAAGCAGTACATGTTTTGTACAAACTGAGAAACTCCAAAATATTATAACCATGCCGATTGATCTGAAAAAGAAAATGACAAAACAGTTTTTATAACAGAAATTGTGAAAGTGAAAAACTTTCACGATTCTCTACCTAATCGATTGTAGCCAAGATTGGTATTATATTCCAACATAAATCAGGTAAACGATTGCCTGTCCGTAAGGCAATCGTTTACCCAAACTAATTTTTAAAGTGTAAGTTGTTTATGCATCTTTTTTCCTCTAATTATAAGTAACAAGTAAATTTTTCATCCTAAAGTGAGGTGAAGATGGTCATAACAGATGTAAGTTATTCCTAGAAAAATAAAAGAAAGAAAATAACACATTCATAAATCATATCTTGGGGTTCTATTGTTCTATAAACATTTAACTACAGATAATAGTAGAATTCCAAAATCAAACAAGATAAAACGAGGGCAGATTTTCCTTTTTTGTTTGATATTGTAAACAATAATATGTATAATTAAGATATAGTTAACCCAAGTGTAGGTGAGAAAAAACTCTTTTTCTATTACCATTCTAACATATCTTACAATTTAGGAAAGCTCATAAATGTTCCTTAGTGTAAATATATAAAATATATATATATATAAATTTTCCGCTTAATTAGTACAATAAGGTTTTTAGTAAATTTATTATTTAAATAGATAATTGAGAAATTAAATTTGTGGTAATAAAAAACCGAAAATTTTCCGAATACACACACAGTAATCCTCAAAAAGTAATCAATTGTCCATTTAATCTGAATTAAATGAGCGGGACGCTCATTTTTCAGATGTGTTGTATCACACGTAACCTGCATGTCACTGCTTTCTAATAAAGCAAAATATTATTAATTATCAAATAAAAAATACGTTTTATTAAAAAATTAAAATGCCAGCTCATTTTGGGACACCTTTATATTAAAAATTGTTTATAATTTTTTTAAATAACTAGAACAACTTCGTAAATAAATCTTTAAAATTCTCTGATTGCGATATGGAGAAGTCAGCTTTCAGAAAACTTCTCGTTAGAGGAAACTGTGCATATGCTGCGGATGATTTGTAGAGAAAATTGTATAAATATTTTCTGTAAAAAAAAATATTTAAAACCTGTTCCGATTTACAATGAAAGTAATCAAGTTAGTTTGAAAACAATCTATTCACAGTAACGATTCAATACTTTCCCGGGTAAAATTTACCGATCTTATCTTACGTTGTTTCCTAATAAAATTAGAATTACTAGTAATATTATTTTGGTTTATTGATTTACGGAACGGTATTAATGAAACCAAAACTAATTAACACCAGAAACCCCTTGCTCATTACTTGGTTTTACTACAAATCATTAAATACTAAATGTTTAAGCAAGAAATTAAAAGTTTCTTCGATTTAATTTGCTGCGGTGACTTACTATCACGAATTACATTTAAAATATAAATAAATTAATTGCTATAGTTCTCTTCAATGTAAGACGTTAAAAAATATATTTTTTTGTCTTCAGTAATCTGAATGGTTTGAGGTAGCTCTCCAAGATTCCCCACCAAGTGCCAAGCGTTTCATTTCGGTATATCCCCTACATCCTTCATCCCTACCAATTTGTTTTACATATTTCAAACGTTATGTTTTTATATTCCAAACGTCTGAACAATTTTTCCCATCTGCCTGTCCCTCCAATATCAAAACGACTGTATTATATCTGTAGGATCTAAGCAAGAAATAAATAAAACCTTACAGATATCAAAGCATAACAGGTTTTATTACCCTTACAGCGTTATAATTCCCCTTATGATATGATCTATAAGTCTCTTTTTTTAGCTATATTTTTTAAAATGCTAATTCCTCCATCAGTTTGCCGCAACACTTCTTCATTTGTCACTTAATTCACCCGCCTGATTTTGAACGTTCTCCTGTAGCACCGCATTTTAAAAGCTTCTAATCTTTTCTTCTCGTGTACTCCGATCGTTCAAGTTTCACTACCATATAGAGCTACGTTCCAAACATATATTTTCAAAAACGTTTTCCTTATGTTTAAATTAATTTTAAATGCAAGCAAATTATATCTCTGACAGCCCGTGCTATTCGGCATTTGATATCGCTCCTGCTCCGTCCATCTCTAATAATTCTACTTCCCAAATAACAAAAGACTTCTACCACCAGTCTTTACTCAACATCTTTTATATTCAGCGATCCAGCCACATAAATTGTACTACATTTCATTACTTTCGGTTTGTTCTTGATTATTTTCATGAGGTAGTTCTTACAAAAGAACTTCATCCATGCCAATCATTGTTTTTTCTAAATCTTTTTTACTCTCGGCTAGAGCATATCGTCAGCAAATCGTAGCATCTTTACCTTTCCACGTTGAACTATTAATCCGGATCTAAATCGTTCTTTAACATTAACTGCTAGTTCTATGTAAAGATTAAAAAGTAACGGGGAAAGGGAACATCCTTGTTGGAATCCCTTTTTTTATTTCTGCTTCTTTCTTATGCTCTTCGATTATTTCTTTTGCAGTTTGGTTCCTGTAAATGTTAGGAATTTTTCTTTTGTCTTTATATTTGAACCCTAAATTTTTAAAAATGCTGAACATTTTATTTTATTCCAGTCTATGTTATCAAACGTCTTTTCTAAGTCTATAAATGCTATGTATGTTGTTTTGTTTTTCTTTAATCTTCCTTCTACTATTAATCCGTGTGCTAAAATTGCTTCCCTTGTTCGTACACTTTTCCTGAAACCAAATTGGTCTTCTGCTAACACTTCTTCCACTCTCCTTTCAATTCTTCTGTACAGAATTCTAGTTAAGATTTTTGATTGATGCATTAGTAGTTAATCTAATTGTTCTGTATGTTTCACATTTATCTGCTCCTGCTTTCTTTGGTATCATGACAATATCACTCTTTTTGAAGTCTCAGGGAAATTCCCCTTTTTCGTAAATATTACACACCAGTTTGTATAATTGATCTATTGCTTCCTCGTTCGCACTGCGCAGTAATTCTGCAGGTATTCTGGGAGCCTTTCTCCCATTCAGATCCTTTAATGCTTTATTAAATTCAGATTTCAATATTATATCTCCCTTTTCATCCTCTTCTTCTTCCTCTATAACACCAGTTTCTAATTCATTTCCTCCGTATAACTCTTCAATATATTCTACCCACCCATCGACCTTTTCTTTCGTATTATAAATCGGTGTACCATCTTTATTTAAAACATTAGATTTTAACTTATATACCACAAAATTCTTCTTAACCTTCCTGTATGCTCCGTCTATTTTATCAATGATCATTTCTCTTTCCACTTCTGAACACTTTTCTTTTATCCAGTCTTCTTTCTTCTTTCGCTAATTTGCACTTCATGTTTATAGTTTATCCCGGTCAGGCATGGCATTTTTCACACACGCTACAATTCATTCATCTCATCCTCTGAAGATATAACCTAAC
>JAAAKQ030114386.1:0-13965 GCA_010016005.3 Zanna intricata
AAAAAAAAAAAAAAAAAAAAAAAAAAAAAAAAAAAAAAAAAAAAAAAAAAAAAAAAAAAAAAAAAAAAAAAACTAGGCTGGTAGACCATATATCAAGATATATTCAGGTTTACTTATTTCACTTAAAGAGGGACATGAAGAGGGTAAAAACTGTAGTAAAAGATAAAACAACAAAATTTATAAAACAGGCAGTTGAGGACATAAGACGCAATAATTAAACTGAGGTTAAAGGGTGGAGCAGAAAACAATAAAAGGAGAGCGTATTAAACCAGTCACATAACTATTGTAACAAAAAAGGGAAGAATAAGAAGGTTGGACAAGTACAAATAAGTAGAAAGTAATAAGATTTGCGGTTGTAGAAGGTAGAAAACCATCTAAAATTTACTACTGAATGTTTAACTAATGCAAAAATAGTTTTATAAAACAATACAATCTTCACAGAAGTAGGTTAAGCCATAAAAAAAAGGCCAAAGTATTACAAACCAGTGTGACGGCAGAACTAACTGAGGTTTCAATTCCTGTATTAATGAGAAATGAAATACAGTAAAAAGAATTGTTGAAATTTTTAATATAGACATAGACACAGTTCAATCAATTATTCAATGGAAACTAAACCATCATAAAACATGTTCAAGATGGACTCTAATACAGCTTATTGACACTTGTAAAGAAATCAGCCTCATATTATTGAATAAGCTTTGGCAATTTCAAGTTCCATGTTTCTAAGACTTTTAAAAGACAATGTATTATCAAAGACCAATAACTTTTGAAAGAAAACATAATATCAATAGCCAATAATGCCAATTTAACTTAGAAAACAAAGCAAACTCTTCAGAACTGAATTATCCAAACTTTTAAAAGAAATATAGGAACAAAGGTGCAAACTGGCAGCTACAAAACAAAGAATCGTTGACAGCTGGTACACAGATTTTTTTTAAACAAAATAATACAAACTTTTTTGTATATTACAGCACACAGCTATATATTATAGATGTATATTTATAGCACACAGCTATCCGTTCTCAATCACATCAGATTGACCAGCACAGAAGATCAGATTGGAAAAATTCAAAAGGGCTGTAAATTATTGTTTTCTAGATTTTTCAGAGATATTTTAAAAAAAATTTTCTGAGGTTTTTTTTTCAGAGAATTTAATCTAAAATAATGGTACATTCATTATATAAACCTAGGAATCACTGCTGTTTTTTTTGCAGTGCAATTTATGCCAAACAGTTCAGAACTTTTTAAATGAATGGTCTCTTTTTCTGTTTAGCCTCTAGAACTAGCATAAGATATTACTTCAGAGGATGAATGAGGATGATATGTATGAATGTGAATGAAGTGTAATCTTGTACAATCTCAGCTCAACCACTCCTGATAAATATGGTTAATTGAAACCAAATCACCAAAGAACACCGGTATCCACAATCTAGTATTCAAGTCCATAACATATTGAGTTTTATATTCAAATACTGAATGCAGTAGTATTCAAATCCATATAAAAGTAACTGCCTTTACTAGGATTTGAACCTTAGAACTCTTGGCTTTGAAATCAGCTGGTTTGCAATGACGAGTTTAACCACTAGACCAACCTGGTGGGTTATATTTAAGAGTTACAAAAATCCATATTTTTAATCAAATGTTGATATAAATAGATATATATATATCAAATGTTGATATATACACGCGCGCGCGCACGCACACACACGCAAGAAATCTCACAGCTTGCATCATCTCACTGCTGTTTTGTTAGTCACTAACACTATCACTGTTCACTCTCACAATGTCATTTGCATGTAAACCCCCCCCCCCACAAAAAAGTTTGATAATTCTGAGCAATTATTTGATCAACTTGAAATGTTTTTCATACTTCAATAAACCACAATAGAAATTCTTAGGCTCAGAAAAACACAATATCTAAATGTTAGAAAGCAGGTTTTGACAGGTGACCTGTGCGAAGTCAAAGTTTGCACTGGCATGTAAGTACCCTAGTCAATTAGTAATCAGTCTGTGAATCATGGTGACCTCTATCCCAGCTATTAATCCATTCTGTGAAGAAAAGTTAGGGTTAATGTTAAGGTTAAAGCTTTGTGAGACAGGAATAAAACATAACCTAAGTTTAATAGTTTCCATAGTTTTACTTTTAGTTAGCAACTGTTGAATATGACTCACAGCGGTCTTTATAAAGTGATTATCCATCGCATACATGGCTAAGAACATGGTACATGTGTGTTGTCTCCCTCTATAGTAATTACACTTTCATTTAAACATACATTCAGCCAAAGGTCCTATTAAGTATTGTAACACTAGGTAATTTATCTCTAAATTCTCGCCATAAAGTCAAACCTTAACCTCTCTACACAGAATGATTTAGCATCTTAACAGATAGTTAACTGACTAGAATACTGAACGCAGTGCAGACCCACTACTAAACCTCCTTTCCAGTATTAAGATCTTGAATTTTCCTAACCTTAAGCAATATACATTATGTTTAAAGTATGAACAAAATTGATGTTGATCAAGTAACTGTTCAGTATTACCAAAAAATTATATAGATAAACCATGACAGTAAAAATTACACAATAGCAATACATTTTATCTAATAACATATATTTTCTATCACATTAAATTCGTTGCAATTTAAAAATTTAGTTTTCAAATTTGTTAAATTCTACTGAAAATAAAAATGAATGATTAAAGTTACATTACAGCCTAATTAGTAATTACAAGAAACAGTAAGGATTTGGAAAGTTATAACATCCACTTTTTAAAAAATAAATTTGAAATAACTCACTACCTATATTTACATTTCAATAATTTATACTCAGTAATGTTAGATGACAAAGCCACCACGCTATCAAGTAAACTTTTGCGACTGAACATGTCCCTCCAACTAAGTTTTAAGTAAAGCTCAATGTCTTCATATTAAAAAAAAAAAAAACACAGAACTTAGTTTTATATGATATCATCAATATCATTTGTATCTGCTGTTACAATATTTTCTCTTGATAAAAAAATAACTACAGAATTTGTTATTAGCTATTAATTACAAAACACTATAAATTTGATAATTTTTGTTTTTTATACAAATATTTTACTACTATATGTTCTAAAACCATTCTATTACATATGAATTGTTATTATTATGAAGTAATAGCAAGTAAATTTAGTACCTATCATTCAACTAAATCAATAATATGTTAGTAAAGTATGTAGATCTATATCAATCATAAATAATTTGTTATAATTAAGAGATTAACTAATAAGTCCATCCATATAAAACAATGTAAACAGAATTTATATTACTACCTCATTTGATAAACAGTAAATTTGTAGAGTTACACAGTGAAACCATTAAATAAAACTAATAACTTACACATATACACACATACCGACCCGTTTTAAAAGAAATTCTTTCATATGATCTTTATTCATGATTATTTACAAATAAAGAAATGAAATGTAAATTTTTATTTTGAGAACAAAACAAATTCATTAGACCACAAAAAATTAGTAGCAAAAAAAAAAATTAATAATTTCAGTATGAAATAAAAAGTATTTTTATCATTCTAAATGTATTTATATTCCTAACATTTATTAATATACATATTCCTAAAGAATTGATTCCTCAGTAATTAGCAACGTTCAAAACATACTTTAAGACAAACAAACTGACAAACAGAGTATTGACAAAACACAAATAGAAAAGGAGCCAAAAAAATTTGACACAAATAAATCTTGCCTTAATTAATACAATCAAGAGAAAATGTAAATTTAGAGTAAATGTATATTTACATACTTTCTTTGGAGTTAATACACAGGGGATAACCAATTAATAAATTCAAAGCGTTAATTGTGCACTATTATTTTTTTTATGTCATTCTGACCAGATTCTTTTCTCATCAAGAAACTGCTCGAACAATTCCTTTTATTTATCCGTAGCACGTCACAAAGAGCATTCCTGATGCAGTTTATTAATGTATACTCTGGTTTCAATTCAAGAACTTATTTTCAAATTTCACTAACAGATCATTATCATGTACACTAATGTGGTTAATGTTCTAAAACCTTAAATATATTAATTTATAACAATAAACTCCTCTAATATTAATGACAATACTTATTGTTATGATAGAAAATCAGATTGGGAAAAATCTAAATAAGATAATCTAATATAAATAAAATGTGAAGGTTAATGATATAACTTTATCTACCACTTTAAACTACAAATTTTACCATTTCAAGCATTATCACAAAATTCCATAGTATTCAAATGGATATATAAGAGAAATAGTAGGGAAAAAGAATATTACATTACTGAAAATACATTTATCACAAATCTAACATAGCACTCCTCTAGCATAACGTTTCTCTATAAACTAGAGCAGAAATAAAATATCAAATTAGCTTTACAACATACTGCTTATTCCAATTAATTGATCTTGACAACTATTTTTCATCCATTTTCAGCATCTAATGACAGGATGTGCTAATGTTGACCCCACCCAACCAGAAGCAACAAATACATTATTTCATTTATAAAATTTAACTATGCAAAGTTATATGAATAATAGTATTGTTCTAATTTTAAATTAACTCGTTTAGATTACACAAGAAAATGTCCATATTTGCAGTACGAAACTAACGCTGGATACTTACTCAAGAAATCAATATCCACGCACAAATTTTCCTATACTCACGCACAAATTTTGAAAATATCGTATAAAAAACAGAAAGTATTCATCTCTTATAAATCTGTTTCATGAACTGCAACTTAGAAACAGTAATTTAAATGTATGTTACACGAAGGCATACCTTTCTTCTACGACGGCGTACGTTTCATTGTGGTCATTAAAAAATGCCTTTTAATAAAATATGCATGACGCTCAACTTTAAAATTAACTACAAATAAATCTATTTTAAAATGAAATTCAATAAAACTGACTTCTTTTAACAAAAAAGAAACGACTTTGCAAAATCCTGAAATGAAACTGCTAAAACACCGGTAGGTTCAACACGTATTTTCCATTAAAAACGATATAATATAGACTACAAACGATTAAAACGTTTTATCACATAATCGTATTAAAAATATACAAACATTAAGCTTAAAAAGGTAATAATATATTAAACAATAACGAATTACATCGACGGAACAGCCTACCTCCTCTCACATCATAGGGTACAACTGCAACTAAAAATGATCATTAACTCATTGTTTATTTTTCTTTTTTAAGTATGGCAACTCTAAATCTAGCACTCACCTTCACCTTTTTCCCTTTTATGTTTCTTATGCTTTTTAGGTAATGTTTCATCGCCATCGCCACCGGTAGTCGCCAGGGTTAATTATTAAATAAAACACAATACACTCAAAAAAAAATCACAATAACACTTAATCCACTACTTTATTTTTATGTAAAAGCAAAGTAATGACAGTTTTGTTTTTTTGCAACAACGCCGAACAACGTGTATTTAATAGTTTTCTTCAAAATCAACCCAGATTTTCTGTTACTTTTATTAACAGAATACAAATGCGATCTTGTAGTAATATTTATAACACAAAGTTCAATTAAATTAATAATCTAATAACAATGTTTAAAAGCTCAATTACTTTCGTAGTGAACCACAAAATGGCATTTACCATTCTAACGGAATAATTTTAGTTTTACTTTTAGCTAAGAGATAGCGTGGTAGTCTGAACGCCATTACATGATATGGAATGTTCAAATGTACATAATTTTAGTTCAGTTTGTTGATAATATAAAAATAATTATTTTTAGCCTATTTTAAAAGAAACTTTTGTACCTTTTTGGGTAAGGGAGTACCACATTTTTCTAAAATAAAAAAAAAATAACAATAAAAACGCACATTTTTACATTTATATAACAATAACCAAATAAACCGGTACTCAAATAACATTTTTACTGAAAAAAAAAAAATTTTCCATAACAATCAAACTTAGATTAGTCTTCTATATTTCTAATCGTCAATTTTATTCAAACATGGATCTTAAAATATACCTGAGAGAGGTCCAGTATAAACATTACTGCTTATAATTAAAATCTAACCAAATTTAACATATGCCCGCTATCCTTAACTGGAAAGCAAAGATTAATTTTGGTTAGAAAGAAAAATAGTGGTACCAAAAAAAAGATACAATCTTTTTTATGCAATCCATGGGTAGGCATTTTTAGTATATTTTTCTAAAAATTATTACAATATCAGAAGTACACTAGTGTGAAAATTATCTTGAGTAAACTAGTGAACCTTTTTTTGGAAAAATTAATTAAATGGTTAAAGGCTCTTGCATAGATGACGGTAACTGTTAATACGATATAAAAGAGTATTTCATTATTTTGTAAGAATAATTTTTTCACCATTGTTTTGTGGTGTCTGAAAAAACTTTTAAAAAAGTTTCATTTTTAGTTAAATCTTTTTAATTTTAGTTTAATCATAGTATTTACTCATAAAATGCTGAAAACCACAGTAAATCAAAATTATTACTCTTCATAAAAGAGGAGGAAACCACTATTCAGACACACTCCAACCAATCAACTAACACCAAAAGCAAAAACAAAAAATAAATAGATTAAAGTAACTTTACTTTTCATAGACAAATAAAATGTGCCTTGTTCTACTGTAGTTTCCACAAACTCAACCAGAATGTAGGATATAACAAAAATATAATACCTCTTATTGAATTCTAATAGACCCTGCATGACTCAATCTGGTATAAATCAGAAGTGATTTATAATGACTTAAAATATGAATCCATTAGCAAACTAGAATATTTCTTTATTTTAAACATATTATTGGTATGAAAGGGTTAAAAACACTTATTTATAATAGTCCTTGAATGTGCTATAATGGATTACAACATAATTCCATGCCACAAGTTCCAATTACCAAGTTTTTGTCTGAAAGAATTTGTAATCACCTGCTCTCACTCAAGAGATGTACTAATACATATAGTACATTTATAAGAAACACTAATGAGAAGTGATGATTATTTCAAAATGTACTAATACATATAGTACATTTATAAGAAACACTAATGAGAAGTGATGATTATTTCACTTACTATTTTACTGTTAGACTTTGGTGATTATAGAATGTTTACTAAGATAAATTTATACGATAAGTAAGCTAATAAAAAGTAAATTTAATAAGATGAAACAGTAACTGAAGATTAATAAATACAAAGTCATAAAGGGATATCTAAGTTTCCTGAAGAAGTTGAAAACCCTTCTAGCTATAAAGAGTTTTCATCTTTTAGGAGGTAAATTAAGTGTAACATTAATATATAAATGCAAATACAGAACTAAGTCAAAAAATAATTATTTTACTATTTGAGTAAAATTTTCAGATACAGAACACATGTTGATCTTATCTCCTCATCCTTTGACCAATTATAACTAAAATTAAATTATACCAATAAGTCATAATAAGAAGTGTCATACATTTTATTAATCCAGTCTGAAGGCACTCAGCAAAAATGATAATTTAAAAGAAAAAAAACAAGCTTATGGTCCTCCTCACCTTAATGAAACTACTCAATAAATAATCAAAGTGATGTACAAGAATATGACTTTTGAGTCTAGAAATAACAAAAAAGAAAGAAGGGTTTTCCTCATCCCCCTCTTTATGAGGATTTGAATAAGACCAAACACAATAGAAAATATCATAGCTACCTAAGAGGCATTATATTATCTGAAAAAATGTACCTACTATTTAAATAAAATTTTGAGGTAACAGGACCTGTAAGGCCAATATCTCCCTGCCTCTTTGATCATATATGATAAAAAGTAAATAGCATCAATGCCCGACTCACAGAAATGATTGTGTTGAATTTAATCTAAATTGATCAATCAATCTGGAGATACCAAGCAAAAAATACCAGTATGCACATATACATCTTTCTTTCTAGAATTTTTTAATACTAAAATTTCCATTTTTGCTTTAAGGGGAGTTATAAAATACCATGAATTGCAAAAATTCCAACATGCAAAATTTCTTCTGACTAGTGCATTTTCCCTTAAATAATATGCTGTATACATTGCAATGCCCAGAAACCTTTATATAAAAGAACATGTCCTGACTAACTAATTAATCAATGATCAGCAAAAACAACTGAAGATAAAGTGATGAAAATTTATGTATATGTCCTTAACAAACCAATTTCTAGATTTTTCAAAACTCAACCTTGTAAGGGGGAAGAATGGTAAAACAATTTTGAAGAATGCTACAAATTTTCCCCATTTACAACTACACTAAAAGAGATATTCACTAGATTTGGACTTGCAAATACTCTTCAGATAAACTTCTAAAATCGTTTTTGGGTTTTTGAATTTTGATTTGTTAAAGAATGGCGACTGTGGTTGAACCACCTTCAAGGCAGTTCAACCAACCAGCAATTGTCAATGTTACTGTATGTGCAACATGACTAGCTGCACCTGCCTCCTGACTTGTCTAAAAAAACATAAAATAAAATTGACCATGATGGGAAAGCAAGTACACAAACAACATAGGCAAAGCCACAATAGCAATGCTAGTCTACATCTATATGTAAAATATAAAAACTTCCCTTAACAAATTTATTAAATTGTTTCTTGTAAAAAAACTTAATTTTTTGAATAAGAATGGAATGATGTATGATCAGAACTAATTTTCTTATCTTAAATTTATTAATTTTCTTTATCTTAAATAAGTAGTCACGGGACTGGCCAACAGAAGTGAAAACTTAAACCGATCATTGGTTAATAAATATATTTGATTATTCATTTAAAAGGATTAACAGATCTACTTAAGAAATCTATTTATAATATAGTGTAATGCCGGCCTCTGTGGTGCGAGTGGTAGCGTCTCGGCCTTTTATCCAGAGGTCCTAGGTTCGAATCCTGTTCAGGCATGGCATTTTCACACACACTACAAATCGTTCATCTCATCCTTTGAAGATATACCTAATGGTGGTTCCAAAGGTTAAAAAAAAAAAAAAAAATATAGTGTAATGGTTAATTAAATAATTTGATAATAAAAATTAAAATTGTTTTTATTTTTTTTAGCCTTCTAACATTCCATGCTCTGACTTGTAGAATGTTATTTTTTAATTTTCTGGTGACCTCTTTCTTAGTAGTCCCCACTGACATCTGAACGGAGGACTATGTCACCTCCAGAATTTTTTACCAAGGAAGGCTCCTCCATCTTTGTTTTATGAAAATACAGAGCTAAATTTTTTTTTAAAAAAGACAGCTGTAGTTTTCCATTGTTTTCAGCTGCGCAGTACTCAAAATATTGAGTGATGTTGATATGGCCGTTTAAGTTCTTCAAACCTACACTCTTAACAACTACTAAAAGAGCTGCTGCCCTCTTTCAGGAATGATTCCTTAATAAGGCTCTCAATAGAAAGTCTCTCCGATATGGTTGCACCTTAGATGCAGCTACTCCTATGTCACTGAGCACACAAGCCCCCTCACCTACAGCAAGGTTTCATGATTCATAGATTGAGAAATCTTAAGGAAAACCATAAAACATATTTGACTTCTACTTCCATTTTTAATAAGGAAAATCCTTATACATTTTCCAAATGGTCTTTATTGATAAAAATATATTAATAACTTTTTTTAAAAAAAAAATGAGGACTCTTCTTCCAGAATCACAAATTAGTATAACTTTTGCATTAAAAAAGACAATTTAACAATTGCAACACAATAATACTGAACTGATACTTACACATATATATATATATCTGTTATTTATAATACAAACTATAAGCTCAATATTTAGTCAGTATCAATATTATAGCTACTCCTTCTTTTTTTAATTAATTAATGATATAAACTCTGAAGCTTATTCATGGGAATATATAATGAAAATTTTGCAGCTCATGAAAATTGCTATGCCGGACTAAGATTTGAATTTGGAATCTTCTGGGTAAATGAATCTTCTGAGACATGCTACCATACTGTCACAGACAGAGATTATGGAATTAATAAATAATGAGGTACAGCAACATATTCTAGGGACAATTTATCCAAACTAAAGTGAAAAAAAAAAATGAATGACCTGATATAAAGGGCAGCTTCAAAGCCAATTCTAGGCCTACTAGGCATCTACCTTACAAATAATATTGGTACAATGTTAATGTACCAATTATCCTAGGTATAATAACGAACAGGTGTCATAACCCAGGATGGCAGAAGCTATTAGTATACAATTATTTTTGTCAACTAACTCACATGTTTTCTGTTAGGAACTGCATCTTTTTTTTAAAATAATAACGTATCACTTGAGAAGAGGCTTGGACAAGCTACCTTCACGGAATACCTTTGCCCACTCACAAAGAATTGGGTGAAATATGGAAGTATCAAACTGAATTCTAAATAAATTATTCATTATTTAATTCCAGTGGTGGATAAGATCGACCACCAAAACAGTGTACTTCTTTATGCTAATTCTTATGTCATGACTAGATGGATCAATAATCTAAAAATATAATAATTATAATTTTTATTAATTACAAATTAATAAAAATGTATATATTGTATAAAGTACATACTATGTAAAGTTTATACTATTGAAATAGGTTCAACAGGTCCTTCATAATTAAAGGAAACTTGAAATGTTTCCATTAATTATTAATAACAATTTTCATAAATAAATGGAACTACTAACTCTTACTTGTAAAAAAAGCAGAAAACTGTTTAAATAAGAACGATAAGAATATCACAATATTTTTCAAATTTTATTAATCAAATAAAAACTAAAATCTGTTTTCCCAGGTCCAGGGTCCTGTGGCATGGTAATCTTAAATGAACCTCAACACTACTGAGCATTATGGTCTTTAGTTCTGAATATTACACAATTTCAATTTTTGTTAAGGAAGAAGATTGAAGTATCCACAGAACAGTGGTGTTCAAACATTTGATACCACACTGGTTTTATGGTAGATCTGAAGTTTAAAAAAAGATAAAATATCCCAAGTCTAAAATTGGTTTAATTTCAGGCTTAGAGACCCTAGGAAAAAAATGGTTCTGACCTTTTTAAAACAATGGAGTTATAAATAGACAAAAAAAAATCACTTATTCTGACCGGCACATAATAAATCACATAGATCACATAAAGACTAGAAAAATATGGTACTACTTTAAAACAAAAAAAACTGCTCCTGCATTTGATCAAGAGAAATCAGGGTAAAATCTTAACCAGAACATCACAAAGTACAGAATCAATAGTAAAACAAACAATAAATATGAATAAAGTCCACATTAATAATTTAAAACTAGAAAAAATGCAAGCCATATGGCCCACCATGAAAATGTTACACGGTTTATGTTTCTTTACGCATAACAAACATTACGTTCACACATTACACATTATGTTCACAAACAAACAAAAAAACCCATGCATCATCCTTTTTTATGGGAAAGATATAAACATATGAAATAGCATTATTTAAAGTTATATACTATGTATCTTATTATAACATTATTATTAATGTTATTTTTTTAACAATAAGTGATCATTCTTTTTAACAAAGATTGCACATTTATTAAAATAAACACAAGGAAAAGTTAACATATTTACTTTTTTCCAATACTGGGCCTACACGATTCATACATATGGGCACCAATGATATTAAAATCCATTTTTTTATCTTGCAAACTCATTTCAACTTTTTGTAGAGCCCCAAGAAATGATATTAAACTTCAAACAGAAATATATATGATTATGCATATATATATATATAATCATAACAAATATTTAATAATGATAAAGCATTATCATTAGCTTAGTCTAAGATGACCATCAGTAGGTACCATTTGATAGATTTATGATACAACAAACACACACTATGAGACATACACAAATATTCTGTGATATACCCCCAAATTCCTAAGAGTAGGATCACAAACATGTGAATCAGCCAAAGATGTGTTAAATAAATTTAAAATTTGTCACGACGAATGCAATAAATAAAAATTTTTAAAAATTAAATCTAACTGCAGTAATAAAAAATTAAATACAGTATTTTAAAATAAAAGTTAAAACAATTTACAAATAGCAATATTTGTAACTTCATTTAAACTATATTACTTGAGAGATCAGCTTTAATATTGTAATAGAAACACCAAAATTAATTTTAATAAAAAGGATTTCTACATTATATTAATGATGTAAATATGGCACACAAATCAGAACCTGGTTATGTAGGCAGAAATTAACTATGATCTGAGACCTCATCCAACAGTATACATTTTAAATGCTAATTTGTAGCCTATCTTATTTGATAATAAAGCTTACCAAACAGAGATGGTCTAATTTAAATAAAATTTTTGGTAAAATACAGTAACAATGCGGTTTCTTCAATCTATGAAGATTTCTTCAGTAGCTGTCTTGAGGTTTCATTCTCACAATTTTTTTCATCTATTATTTCCATCAACTAACTTCATTCATTATAATATAAGTATAAAACATGTTCAAGTTAATAATAATGGAAATAAAAAAGAAACACTAATAAACATGTTCAAATAATACAAACTAGCCTTATGTGATTTTTATAAAGTATACTGTTAAAATTCTGTCAAAAAAGCGTAAATCAATACTTTTTCTTTAAATTTCATTTGATTAAAGGGACAAATGATGAGTCTATAATATCTGCCCATTTTTATTATATCTTATATGATTACAGTACAAATAAATATTAATATATAATTTTACAATAATAAAATTATTATATATAATGTTATATACACAATATAATTACATATAGACAAAAAATAATGAGTAGTTTGCTGCAATGGAACAGCTGTGTAGAATGGTGTTGTACAGCACAGTAATGTATAGCTTCATACCTTATTGCTTGTTTCCTTTTTCATAGTGCAATAAAAATAGACAAGGTCATTAAAAAAAAAAAAAAAATAATAAATAAAAAAATATTACTTATTATAAATGTTTTTTTTTTTACAATCAAAGGTTAATAATTATTAATAAATTTACGTTAAAAAAATTTTTTTTAAAGAAATAAGAAAATGAAGTTAAATTCAAACCGATGTGCCTTCCCCTTGTGAAATCCAAATATTTCATTAATTAAAATTTTATCTGGTTATAACTCTGGAATCAATGAAAATAAGTACTACTTAGATATATCATTGAAATAAGGGCTTATTACTACAGTTAAGAAAAAGTCCAAAATCTAAATTTTTTGGTTTTAGGGCTTTTTTGGTCCAGTTGATTGCAATCAAAAGAGGAGTGCACATCTAGATGTTACTACAGTCCAAAATTTCAACATTCTACGGCTAATAATTTCTGAGTTATGCGAGATACATACCAACGTACAGACATCACACTGAAACTAGTCAAAATGGATTTATGGATTGTTAAAATGGATATTTCTACTGATATCTCAAAACTGAAATTTTTTGTGATTGCAATACCTTCTTTACTTCATCCAAGGAAGTAAAAACTGAAAACAAAGCAGTAAAATTATTGCAATGCAGAAGGCTATCCATCCATCTTCCTCAAATCTTTAAATCCTTCCTCAAATCTTCTTCAAACAAATCCGAATGAAATTTTTTTTATCAATTTAACAATTTCCTAATGTCCTCCATTCCACAGCCATCCTCTACTTTAATCCTTCCTTAAATTTTAGATAAAATTTCATTATAATATAGCAATTTTAATAAATGTATGTCCATAGTTTTAACTGCAGCCATTTTAAAAATGCTACATAAATAAAATTAATATTCTCTAATTTTGTCTTCACTTAAAAATTAGAATTAAAAAAAAAACCATAAAATTTATTTAAACTTTAAAAATATACATAAACAATAATAAAAGCAATGTTAGACTTCAATATACGAGGGTAAGTCAATATTTATCTGCAATTTATTTATATTTTTGTTTATGTTGGTAGTACTGTCGTTTTGCGTCGATGACGCATGCTTTGTTTATTTTTTGTTATGTCTA